>JAJDFF020000068.1:0-112295 GCA_021527025.2 Geoglossum cookeanum
CTGGCCGTAGTTCAGGGCAATTGATTGGTGGTTGATGATTATTTTCCAAAAATTCGTTTTCGATGTGTGTGGTTGTTTTTTGTGGAGGCAGATTCTGAGCCCAGGCGATTAGCTAGATTTCTTGGCACGGGTAGCTTATCTCGTTTTTCCGTAGTATAGAGCACACCAGCATCCACAGTAATGATAAATAACAATAACAATAATAACAACAACAATAATAATATGAAAAACTAAAACAAACAAAAACCAAAAAAGAAGGGAGGAAGAGAACTTATTATCACGATTTTAATTTAATTTAATTTAATTTAATTTTTTCTATTTATTTATTTAATTATTTATTATCACCCCCCCAAAAAAAAATTAGATTAAAATAAAATAAAATAAAATAATTAAATATTAAAAAATTAAAGAATAAAAATTAAATTAAAAATTAAAAAATTAAAAAATAAAAATTAAATTAAAAAATTAAAAAATTAAAAAATTAAAGAATAAAAATTAAATTAAAAATTAAAAAATTAAAAATTAAAAATGAATTCCCAGCCCCCCGTTCTAAGGATGGGCCTATCTATCTACCTACTATATATATACACATAAAAAGAAAAGGCTAAGCTTTTCCGGCTTGATTCCTTGGCAGATGCTTGGTTAGACGTCCCCCCACCCGCAAGATGACGCTCTCTGGCTTAACTTCCCCCCACCAAAACCCAACCCACCAAACCAAACAAACCTACCAGTCCCAAAACCAAAACTAAAAACCAAAACCCAACCAAAATTCCAAAACCACTTACTTTTTTTTCCCTCCCCTCCCCTCCCCTCCCCTCCCCTCCCCCGCGCACGCGCACGCAATGCCGCGTCAACCAACCGACCAACCGACCAACCAACTAACTAATTAACCAACAAACCCCCCCGCCTTTGTTTTTTTTGGTTTTATTTCTTTTTCATCTTTTTCATCTTTTTTTTTTTTTTTTTTGGGGATGGGCTTGTATGGGTAGGTAGGTAGGTAGATAGTAGTAGTGCTTGGTTTTATGTGCTAGTTGGTTGGTTGATTGGTTGGCTGGGATGGATGGATGGGAGCTTGCTTGGCCCAATTGAATGCGAATGCGAATGCGGGTTGAGGGATATAATGTAAATGGGGGAGGTGGTGGTGGTACGGAGAGTGTGTTCTTTTTGGTGGTGGTGGGGGTTTTGGACCTATGTAACGTACGTATGTATGTATGTATGTATGTATGTATGGACTCGTAATCCTGCGCTCTCCACCTGTAAGTCTGAGACAGCCGTCTCCTCTTTCTCTGGGTTCTCTGTCTGGCTCGTCCCATGCATGCCCCGTTCCGCAATAGAGAAGAGGCCCCCCCCCCCCCAACCCAACCCAACCAGGGTGCTGTCCGCGCGTTCCGCTGCCCGTCCCAGACAAGCTTTGCTCCAAAAAAGCTTGTCTCGCCCCCTCCCCTCCCCCGCCCCCCTGCGCCTTTTTCTAGCTCCGGCCCTGGGCGATGGCCCGATGGAACGTGAAAGATGACACGCGGACAAGGCGCTGGGTTGTGTGTGTGTGTGTGTGTGTGTGCGTGGATGGCAGGGTGGTGTGGTACGGTGAGAAGTGAGAGAGAGTGTGAGAGAGAGACAGAGAAAACAAGCCAGCGCATTGGAGTTCCAGTTTTGGTGGGGCGGGCATAAATAGAGCTGCTGCCAGTCTTATTTTCCCCCATCCACTTTCCGCGCTCTTCCTCTGCTTCTCGCTCTGAGCTTCTTCTCTGCTATCGCCAAACCGAGAAAACCCGCACGAAACCGTCCCTTTTTTTTCTTCTTTTTTTTCTTTTTAAAAAAAAACCCCCCAATCCTTCGCCGGACATTCGACATTGGAAGACATGACCGAGATCACTCAGCCACAGCCCGTTCAGCTAATGGCAGTGCAGACTCCCGCAGCAGAGTCGGGGTCGCGGATCAGCTCGGAGCAACCGGTACGAGTTATCCGCCTGTTAGTTTGTTGGTTTGTTGGTTAAGTCACACACGCCGCTAACAAGCTCCGCTGCGGTTAAGAGACCCAACAACAACATGGTTGCGGAACCAAGGATGAGTCTTCGTGGCGGTGGCATGTGTGACGAGTGCTGTTGCGGCCTGTGAGTTTTTTTTTTTTTTCCCTTTTGCAATACATATAGCTTTTGTGGGTAGGGATCTAGAACGGTCTAACTGGCTTTTTTTTGCTACAGGTGCGCTTGCTGTGCTGCGTGCTGTGCTGCTGAGGCGTTGTGTTGCGGTCTCTGCGCCGAGGAGGCAAGTGACTAAGAGGATGGATGGATGGGAAACTTACCATTGAGAGCAAAAAAAAGGCTGTGCGGTTGGAAATAAAAAGGCCAAGGGATGCATAGAATGATGTATATGGATTTTTTTTTAAAAAAAAATCCAGAAATACCATTCGATTTTTGGGTCAGTCTTTTTTTTTTTTTTTTTGTTTGGCTCCGAGAATTGCGGTTTTGGTTGAGGATCCGGAATATCCGAGTCTGTTTTTTTACAATCTACAAAGACCCCCCTACATTTCCTATTAGCCTATATATAGTCTAGTAAGCTACCGCACCAACTGGACTATAGCATACTATAGTATATGACGAAAAAAAAAAACCCCCCCCCACAAACCTCGCCGAAATCAATTTATCCACGCAAACTCTCTCTCACTCCTCCCTCTCTTCCCTCCCTCTCAAATACAAAAAAATAATGACAACGAAACTAACTAATGGAAAGTCTTTAGCGGGCATTTGGTTGTAGATGTTAATTTTTTTTTTTTCTCTCTCTCTCTCTCTCTCTCTCTTTTTTTTTTTTCTTCTGACAACACACTATATATATATATATATATATTTATACATACATGTGTGTTGTACGCCGTTCGTCGAGAAAAAAAAAAAATTTCATTTCGCAAAGTGCGTACGCCGCTCGACAAACGGCGGCGTACAACACACAAGCTTACATGTATGAAAAAAGGGTGCGGCGAGGCTGGCGCTTAGCAAAGAACAACTGAATAAAAAGAAAGGGCAGCAGTGCAAGAAAACAAAGCAAAAGAGGGAAAAAAGAAAACCTCTTGCTTTTTCATCTTGCATTTTCCACTTACTCTCACAGTCCGGCCTCCCCCCACAATTTTACATTATCATCAGGCACGACGGCAAAAAATGGCATCCGCTCCTCGTCTTCAAGTTCCGCCCCCGCGGCCGCCAGAGGCGCGGGGAATGGAATCCATCAGCGACACCGCATCCAAGGCCGGCAAGGCAGGACGCCCAGTTCTTCTCCTCTCGTTCGATGAGATGCCGGAATGGTTCCGACGTGAATCCAACCAGTGGATTCTCCATGGCTATCGGCCCATCTCAGGCTCGGCTCACGCTTCGTTCCACAGTTGGTCGTATATCCACAACGAGTCGGTCAACATCTATTCCCACCTCATCCCGGCCGTTTTCTTCCTGCTCGGCGAGTGGTATATCCAGCAGTACCTTGCCAGCAGATACTCTGGGGTCACTGGCGCCGATTTCATTGCTTTCTCCATCTTCATGTTGGCGGCCGTCACGTGCTTGTCGTTGTCGGCGACGTACCACACCTTGATGAACCACTCCCAACACGTGGAACATTTCTGCCTGCGACTGGACATGCTGGGTGTAGTGATCTTCATACTGGGTGACCTTGTCTTGGGAATATACATGGTTTTCTGGTGTGAACCTTTGCCACGCAGTATCTACTGGTCTATGGTTAATTAATCTCCATGTGTGCACAGTTTTGTTTTTCCTCATCTTAGACCTGGTACTTGAGTCTAACACTCTTCTTTCCTTGGTTGATAGATTGGAGTTTTCGGGACGTTGACCATCTTCATGACAATGCATCCCAAGTTCCAGGGCCCAAAGTATCGCCTCTTCCGAGCATTGATGTTCGTGGCGACTGGCTTGTCCGGTGTTGCGCCCTTGATCCATGGACTCAATGTGTTCGGCATGTCGCAGATGATGAGAAAAGCTTTCCCCTATACTCTGGCAAAAGCAGGCTGCCTTCTATCTGGGACTTTGTTTTATGCAGTAAGTCTCCCAATTTCGCACACAAGAGAGAAATTGACCCTAACACATGTGGTTCTAAGAACAGGTTTCCCGAAAGTCGATATCCCGGCAAATTCGACCTATGGGGCTCCCATTCGATCTTTCACATCCTGGTGGTATGCGCCGCTGTGGTCCAGTTGATGGGGTATCTGGATGCCTTCGACTATGCTCACGCAAATCTTACTTGCTCGTCTCTTTGAGTTATGTATATATGCCGAGTATGGAGCTTCTGGCCACTGGGACGAGCTTCCAAACGTTGACTGTACGATAGTGAAGAGAAGAATATGATCTGATCGCTGCTAGCCATGGCTGACACTTATTATAACTGCCTGTATCCAACGGCGTCATCCGCAAAGGGACTTGGATTCTGTTCTCCTAGTGTAGGTTTCTTTAAGTATTTTAAACCCAAGATTGACGAAGAGATCTGTTTCTTGGATGTTGCCATCTTGCTTTCCAGAGTGCCACGCAGCCCCGAAAGTGCAAACCACCTCTCCTTCTTTCTGGCAGACTTCTCGAAACGGAATGTGCGCTTTTGTGAAGCCACGAATGCCAAACACCGCATCGTGTCTCATGAACTGATGACATTCTGCGGTAGCTGCTCCCTGTGATAAAGGGAGTTGTAACGACAGCTGCCCCACAGTTGTGCGTAAATGCAGAGGTAGAGGGAATGCACATGCAACTTTGCACAAGTGTCGGTGGAACCCAGGCATTTCTACTCCGGCCTCCTAGATGCGGAGGTGCGGCCCGTACACACGCATCTTTGCAGCGGCATCTGCTTAGCTTACCTGGTTTAGCTTGGACCCTGCATCAGCAAATCGCAAGTCCCAGCGAGGGGCGCGCTTACGCTTGAGTGCTTGATACATCCCCGCGGCTACGTTTTAATGAAGTCGCCCCCAGCCAGAGGATGACCACGGCTTCTGCCCAGTTATCCGTCCACTTTTCACCAGACCATTCCTATGTATAGCGAACGTAAGCAATCCTCATCGCCTAGGCATGGGGATTACCTAACAGTCTGGTACAGCTACCGCCATGAAGCTTGACATTTTCCCCCCTGTTTTCCCGCCTACCAGTGGAGATACGCCTGATGGTATGGGAAAGAGACATGGCCGTAATCTCGCGTCATTGAAGCCGCCTATGCCGAAGTATCGGTTGCCTCGCAGCTCGATGATGACTGTGACGGATATATAGCTCTGCGCATGACAGGCAGGCTGTCCACATGGCTGAAGACCGATGTCAGCTATAGCATACTGGAAGATGCACCACTTGAGAAGTGTCAGGATCCCGTCACCCTTTGGGTTTGTAGCGAGTCACGTGCGCATACGCTCCGACGATTCACTTGCATGCGGCACCCCAGAGTCGAGGCCAATACATTCTACTTCCGCCCTGCCCACGATACCCTCTGGCTTAACACCGATGTCACGGACGATACGGTATACCAAAAGCAGCTACGTGACCACTACGGTAAACAACTGGACAAGATTGAGAGGGTCCTGGTAGAAGAGGCAGAATGGACCAACCCCGGAGTATCCGAAGTGTCTGGGCATGCTGCAAGGTCTGCGGGCAATCCAAGTCCTCCGAGATCCTAATACCGAGCAAGCGATGGCAGAGAGACCCGCAACGCCAGTAGTACGAGAGGGGTACTTCAGACCAGGCTGCACAGTTCAATATATAGACCGCATACTATCAGGTCGGGGCTCAGTCCTACGCTATGTACATCCCGGATGGATGGCCTGTTACGTGGGCTTTGTCTTTTGTTCTTCCCCCACAACGGGGACCGGGGGCACATATGTATCTGCAAGAAATTGCCCTTGCCAGCCCGTCGGCGAAGCCGCCGCATAACTTCAATAAATGGTCCGTTTTCAATATCCCCCACCGTGCCCCCAAGCTCGATTATGCACACGTCAGGCACCTCGTCGGTATCGCCGTCGTCAAATACAAAAACTTCCCCGTGCTCCGTAGGCGCCATGGTGCCAGCGTCGACATTCATGTACGAGTCAGTCTTTATTAATGACACCTTCAATCCGACTATTTTGAGTAGTAAGCCTGTGGAGGAAGCGATGACACCCTTCCCGATGCCGCTAATAACACCTCCAGATACTAGAATGTATCTCATGACGGGGCTGGGTGTGCTGCCGATTTATCTTGGCTAATTCCAGGAGGGATTAGAACAAATTGGTGGCGTGGATACCTGTTAGCCAATTTAAGACACTGGAGAAAAGGTTGAGTTGGGCCTCAGCAAGCTTTCTTAGCATTGTCCCCAACCAGTTCATCCTCGTGCCGGCTGACCAGAAAAGTCCTCCATATCCGGGGAATGTTGGAGGCACTTGACAGCTTGGCAGCGAGTGGCCTCAGCGAAAGGTTTTTTGCTCGCAGCATCATGTAGCATAGAACTCTTCTGAATCTCAGTTTCGTCATTGTGTTGGATCCGGTGGGTTCACTCCCGCGGCCCCGCGGTCTGCCTGTATACATACTACCCACCGGCCCCGATACTCTCTCCACAATAGTTAGATTTTGTTGTTTTGTCTTGGAGTTAATTCTTTATTATTATCATCAAATTTTTTTTTTTCCGGGGAGAGACTGCCAACCCTCTTTTTCTTCTTATTTTCTTTCGTCCTCCCTTGTTTTTTTTTCCCCCTAGCCTCTCTAATAATAACCGGCTGACTTTTCCAGGAGAGACACCATTATCATTATTAATAATTCACGATAAATACTACTACTTTATTTTAACACGAAAAGCCTGCTTGTCCCCCCCCCAACATCTTTTTGTGCTCTGTCTGGAGAGATGGTGCGTGATAGGAGGAACTGCGTTGGTAAGGGCTGCAAAAAACAATGTCCTGGGGGATAGTTTCTGGTTTTGGCAGCGCTAAGGGGGAGTTTTGTGGACCCAGCTCACCATTCTAAAGCGGCGCCTGCTGGTCGCGAGCCTACTGTCATACAGCAGTTCTCGTCTCGCTGCAAGAATACATGGTCAGGGCAATAGGTCCCACGCTCATAGCGCGATGATCCCCATAGTAAGAGCCCGGGATCGGGATGGACCCGCGTGTTCATATTCTCATAACGCGAGATTCTTGCAGCGCGAACTCGGCTGTGGTATTTTGGACGGAGAGCTAGCTACTTTTATCTGACACTATATTAAATTGCCAGGATGCAGTTCTTCTTGATGCGGAGGGTTGGTACGCGAAGTACTAGATTAAATTACTTTGCTGTGTACTTTCTGCCTCCTACTGTAGGTAGGTAAGCTACCCGCCTCCCCCCTCCCGCCAGGGATTCTAGCTAACCTGACTGCCCGGGACTCAGGATCTGCCTTTCACAATACATGCGTATTTTTATTTTATATATTTTGAACCCGACGATTTTGGTGATGAGAATTGGAAAAGGGGGGGCAAACCACCACACCTTCCTTCCAAATAAAATAAAATACGGAAAAAAAATTACCAACGCATAATAACATCCTATTCTAAAGAAAGAATTAAACCAAAACAAAAAGAGAAAGTTTGCTACAGAAACTTCGCGTTGGCTCGGTCCTTTCTATACACTGCACAACTATTGTCCGTCTAAAGGCTTTGGACGGACGATAAGGCCGATATCGTGAATGTACAACTTTCATGAAACGAAAAAAGTCAGCATTGCAATGCCCGAGCAAACGTGTCTTTTTTTTCTTGCTTCCCGGGGGGCGGGGAAGAGATGAGGGGGAGGGGGAGGGGGAGAGGAGGAGAGGGGAGGGAGAGGGGAGGGAGAGGGGAGGTGAGGGCTAACTCCAATGGTATAGTGTAACCCAACAATCTCTTCCCCTTCTGGACATCTCATTGTTCTGTTTTCCGTTACTGCATCCGATGGCGTCTCGGCCGTAAAGGCGGAATAATCCGTTACATTCTTTTTACGGCCCATATTCGTCTCTAGTTCGAGGGCAATGATGCGTTTTCCGTGCTCGTGTAGGTGGAAGCATACATTGATTGTAGTGATGCGCTCGGATAGGGAGCCTAGAGCTGTGTGTTAGGCGACGTTTGGACATATCTCAAGCGCGGGTGTATGAGTGTGTACCTTGGATACACATGATTTGGTCCTCTGTCGGCCTCGCGAATTCCTCCTGCCAATCCCCCAGAATAACGACACCCATCTTCGGGTTTCCATGGAATTTTAGAGCCTTGAGTCCGTACCGCCCAGGGACCGTGTTGACATACGACTCGAGCTTCTCTAGATGTTCAGGCGAGAGAAGAGAGTACGCCCTCTGCGTTGCAGGTTCTTCTGGGTATTCTTCGACTTCAACGTCTGTGTAAAATCTGTAATCACTGGGCAAATCCTTTGGGTCACACGCCCAGTCCAAACCTGTCGTCTCATCTTTCTCAAAACTAGTCTTGTCTAGGGCCTTTGGAGGAACTTGCTGCGAAACACGGCTTCGTGATCTCTCGTGGAGTATTCCAATAGAGGTACAGTTATCGGGCTTAAATTTCGTTAGCAAGACTCACCTTTCCTTAGAGCGCCTTCAGCTTACTTACGTTGGAAAACGCCATATAGATCCCCACGGCTTTTCGTCCTCTGGGTGGGGGCTTGGACACAACTGTGCCATTCGTTGTACGGCCAATCCATGGGGTTGTCCGGCCGTGGCTTGTGCAAAGCTACACGTGGGTTAGCAGGATATCTTTACAAAGCGCTACTTAATTACTTACTGCGAGCGCGCCGCCTTCGCCAAAGGAAAGGCGATACAAGACAGAGATGGAAGTGAAAACCTCATCTGGATTCAAGAGAAACAAAGTCTCGTAAGCAGAGGCTTGGCCCAAAGGCTCGACGTCCCAGGACCCCCCGCGCCTAAAGCGAAGCCCACAGAACTGGCCCCCGGAAACATAGCCCTTGACGCCATCGACCTTGCCTCCCTGGCCGCGATGGTCGAAGAAATCGGCGAGAACTCGACTGCTCGGCGGGATTGGCTCGGATGCCTCGACAGATGATCTTATCCTCAAGCACGATGGAGACTTCCAGGGGCATTGCATTTGAGCGGTGAAGTCGTCTTGCTCCGCAGCTGGGATCACATCTAGGTTGAATAGTGGCTCCCAATCTGTGATGCGATCGGCAGTAAAGCTGAATTTGATACCACAAAGGTACGCGGACTCGACCTCGATCCGTAGAGCCCGCTGCCTAGATCGTTCATTCGTAAGAAACTGTGAATCGTATTAGCTATTATTCCGTTAATCGCACGAGTGACTGACAAGGAGCTTCTGTAATTCACGAAATGGCCCTGTATTCTCACGCTTGATCCTGGTATCCTGGAGCGCAATACAATTGATGCGCTTTCTAGGGTTCGTGAAATTATACGTTTCCCTGACCGCGGATTCTTTGGTACTTCCAAAGTAGTGGTCAGACCGGCTCTGATCAAGGTAACGAAACCGTATACCGTCCATATCGCCATATATCGTGATAGAAGAAATTGGGTCTAGGAATGAAACCCAGCCTGCAAACTTGGTCAGGGGTTCTACTCTCATAGTCTTGTGACAGCCACTACGTTTTAGGCCAGAAATAAAACCGCTGGGGAGCGGTCCGTCAACCCAAGAGTTGCCATGATTATCGGTATCGGCGAAGGGGATCAGGAGTCCTGGGGAGCTATATGTAGAATACAGTGACGGCGCCCCAAATGCTGAAGTGTTTGATGAGGGAGGAGGACTGGGTGGGAATGGGCCGCTTGGTCTGCAGATGATTCCAAGTTGAACAATCCATTTTAACTGAATGTTGTTAGTCTATGAGTTTTCTCCCCCTTTGGTATCTGTCCGTACCGTAGGATCGTAAATACAGTGAAACCCAATCACTGCAGATTTCAAATACTCCCACTGTGCAGACGTCTGCTTCTCATGCTCGGGAGGTTCTGGTGCATACACTTTTTGCTGGCCAAGATAGCGCTCACCAAACGCTGGGCCAGGACCATCGGATGGCGTTACCATCTTTTCATGTTAGTCCATGGTTTCCAACGCCTTGATTTCCAGGGGACCATACCTGAAGGCTGTGAATGCCCATGTCCCCATAACCTAAAACGACGGCTGAAATCACCATGCCCATTCGGATTATGAAATTGGTAATATTTTCCCCGCAACAATTGCCAATATCTCTCGCGACTCGACTCCCATTGTTTTTCTGGTACAGAAATCTCAGGCCCGTGAGGTGTCTTCCATCAGAATATCCGGATATCATCTTTAGTGTGCCAGGCGGAGTGCTCTGCAATGTAGGCTCAAACACTTCGCACTCCGCGGTCCGGGTTCTCCAGTCACCAACAGCAGGACCTTCTCTTTCTTTGATCTCGACGTCGTTAGGAGGAATTTCCTTCCAAAGAGAGGCCTCCTGGTGTGAAAGTGGGACGCTGAGAGGCGCGTTATATCGTATGCCTACGGGTTTCTCCTCGAGGATGGCAAATGTCTCAATATGGCCAAAGGAGTTGATAAACCCCGTAAAACCGGCAAGAATGCGGTATTTTCGAGGGGCAACTAAACGGCGGATGGGGCCGTTCCAATTCCCAAAGCATCGAGAATAGAATTCGCCCCTTGCATATTCGTCAACTGGGGAAGTAGCATCTTCGAATACGAGACGCAACCCCTGAAGGCAACCACGACTCCAACAAACAATAAATCCTGTTAGCAGAGGCGAGCGTATCGACTCTAGACCGTATTCGAGGTCGTATGTTTCCGATACGGAGGTTTGTCTCCCAAAACGTTTTCCCCTTTCCCATTTCCCAGGCCATCTGGGTTCGGGCAGAAGTTCAAACCCACAAACACTACCAGTTTCGGGATCCAGCCATACTTTCGCGGACACAACTGCTCGAACGAATTCAGCAGCGGTTACCCAGGACCTTGAATCACTCGATGCAGGTGAGTTTGGGGACTCGTCTCCCGATATTGACGCACTCGAGCCTTGAAATATGGATGTGTCATCGTCAGTCCTAGGGGTGGGTGTTGTCAACGTGGTAGTTTGTCGACAGCCTTCGGCTCCGGATCGAACACCGACGTGGCCTCGTACGACAGCAGTTCTCTCCGCCATCTTTTCGCTAAGCTCGAATGTAACCTCCAAGTTCCTTGCTGATGTCTCAACTAGCTCGTCGGCCATGGGTTCGACGATCTTCCAGATTCGTCGGCGATTGCGCAGGCTGTCGCTCGTCCGCCACTCCCTCGAGATTCGTTCATACACTATCTTCCATTCGATTTGAGGATCATCGCTCGACGAGTATTGCTCGGTCTCTTTCAGGAGTTTCGGTAAATATGCCATCTCTTCAGTAATAAATCGTCTAAACTCCTTCTGCGGTACCTGAACAGCACCAACAGGAACAGACGCCATTCTCAGACGACCAGTTTCGAGAGGGGTAAGGTAGCCAATAACCTCAACGATGATTTCTTGAGGTAGCTCCCAGAAAGGATCCCGAGTTCTGCTTTTCTTATATGTGAGGGTAGAGTCAATACTGCCCACGTCTCTTCTTGGTGAGTTACTGCTGTCTTCCGCGGGTAAAGGCTCCTGCAAGAGTGGCGTGTTTGCCGGGCTGACAGCCAACCACTTGGGACCGTCAATATGGTATTCTGATACGGGGTGAAGTGTGTCTACGTACATGGAGCCCTTCAATATGGAGCCAATTTTGACCGTCCCCGCAAAGTTGTGCTTCACGGTAACCTGCGCCGCCCATTATACCTACGGACAGTCTTGTGATGGGATCCGCCAGTGTTTGGTTCCGCAGAGATACCGATGTAAGCTCTGACTTACGAGGCGTGCATGATGACGGTATCAAATCTCGCAGGTAGCTCCACAAATTGTCAGTGCTGATGTCTTCCCCGACGGTCATGCTGGCTATTCCGCGTCTATTACCGCAAACGCTAAGTGCAAGATCAAGAAGATCCCAACATTCATCATGAAACGGAATACTTCCGATGCAGAACTTGCGATCTACACGATCCGGCTCTTCGTACATGTGAAATCCAAAGCCGGTATCGTCAAATTCCGGAATCCCAGGTTGGTCTCCCTCTTCGGCATCTTCAAAGTCCAATTCTGCCTCAATCGACGGATATGCATCAGCCCACGATGCATCTTGACGAACAGTCCCGCGTCCCGTGATATAGGTCCACTGGTCATCCGCGAGTTGATCGGGGCCGCCTTCAGGCTGCTCCCATGCACCACGATGGATGAGAGCTCGCATGATATGCGTCCACCTCATATCCTGGCTTGTGATCTTCGTTCCATCGTACGCATGGCGGATCTTGGCCCGACGAAGATCCGTGAGAGCGTTCTTATAGTAATCCTGGGTATCGTATTCCAGACGGGCCCTCGCACTTAAAACCTTGTATGCCCCCTCATATGTCACCACCTCGTCCCGTTCCACTGGTACACTAAACTCGTCCGGACTTGGTACATCGTCCAGAGTAACACCATGTTCGTCCGAGGCGCGGACCGAGTCGGGGACCTGCACGTCGGTTCTGAAGACGCGCGCAAAAGGACCCCCACAGATGGCGCAGAAGAATTGATTCCGGTACTTGTCCTCCGTCCAAAAAGACGCCATACGGCCGCAGGCAATTGCCCTCAAGTCATTGTCCGTGCAGGAAGACACAAATACGAGACGGAACCCCCATGTCACACTCGTTGAAAGAGCCAGGCCCTTTACTTATATCCCGCAACTTAGAGTGGGAAGAGGCCGCGGTTATCGCTCACCACGGCTAAGACTGCGACTAGGTGGGGGCGGGCGGTTCGATGAAGCCGCAGCCCTCAAACCCGGACCGTTGTTGGTCTCTTTACGTGGCGTCGCCCCAACCGCACAAATCCCATACTTAGCACACAGAGGCCTGGCATCGCTGCAACTCGCAGCCAAGCAATCCGCCCTGTGGTATCCCTAAATGGCTTAGAATGCCATTGCTTGTTTTAGGGCCGAGCCTTGCATCGCACACGCCTGTCGCACGGTTACAGCTTACAGCTTACAGCTTACGGTACGTCCTGCGTACATTGGCGGAGGAGTAGCTTGCAGCGAGTGCAGAAGGTTTGGGCTTCGGAAGTTTTTGGCACCATACCGCCTCCCGCTAACCCGAATCTGGAGTAGATCAAGCCGGATCGCTGCAGCCCATAATCACAGTGTACTTAGGGTGTAGAAGTTAGTCTCTGCCCACCTCCCATACTCGCTTGTGTGTACACCCCAAGTACACTTGGTCGTCGGGAGTGCGATGTAGTCGTGGGCGCGTACGGGATGGACACGGTGTAATACATAAGTAGCCCCCGACGACTTGCATGCTTCCCGGATCAACTTCCCATTGTAGTCTACTATGTAGGGATGGTGGCTGCATCTGCTGAACAAAAGCGGCAAGCAAAGAATACAATAAGTGTGAAGCAAACCACATCACGTCCCGCCTCACGTCCCGCTTGACGTCCGAGCGGGACGTCCAGCCATCCACCCCCCTATATCATACATATGTATGCTCCCCTAATAAGCATCCGTCAAAGTCCTTCTCTAGTTTACCCCCTTTACAAGTACAGGCCTTCTGGCTCACTCTCGCTTTTCGTCTTCAATACCCTTTCCCTTGCCGTTCTAAAGTCCTGCATCTGTACCCTCATCCTCCGTTCCCTGAGTGCCATCAAGCCAGCCTCAGAGCAAATTGCCTTGATATCCGCGCCTGAGAGATCGTCTTTCTGATTGATAAACTCATCTAGATCAACGTCATCATTCAGTGACATCTTGGAGGTATGAAGGGTGAAGATTTTGCGCTTCGTGTTCTCTGTTATCATAGTTAGTGTCAAGTACAACGGGGTGGCAACTCCGCTAGACTCACGGTCCGGGTTCTCAAAGAGGATCTTTCTATCGATACGCCCGGGACGAATTAGTGCAGGGTCAAGAGTCTCGATCTTGTTTGTAGCCATGATAACCTTAACGTCTCCACGGTCGTCAAAGCCGTCAAGCTGGTTCAAGAGCTCCAACATTGTCCGTTGGACCTCGCGTTCGCCACCAGAAGATGACTCGTAACGCTTTGTACCAATAGCATCGATTTCATCGATGAAAACGATTGAGGGTGCGTGTTCAGCGGCCACCTACGGAAATAAAGACGACAACGGTTAATATCTGAATAGAGCCATATTGGTGCCGTCATTTTGCACATACTTGGAAAATCTGCCTGCAAAGTCTGGGCCCATCGCCCAAATACTTCTGAATCAGCTCACTGCCAACGATCCTCAAGAAGGTCGCACTGGTCTGGTTAGCCACGGCCTTGGCAAGTAGTGTTTTGCCAGTTCCCGGTGCCCCGTATAAAATGACCCCTTTCGGAGGTTTAATGCCCATTTCCTCGTATAATTCTGGATGAAGCAACGGTAGCTCGACCGCCTCTCGTACTTCCTGGATCTGTTGTTCTAGCCCACCAATGTCGGCATAGGATTCTGTAGGAGCCTTATCGAGCTTCATGACTGAGACCAAGGGGTCCGCATCATCGGTCAATACCCCAACAACCGAGACGGATTTATGGTGCAAGAGAACGCTTGCCCCAGGCTCGAGGAGATCTTTGTCCACAAATGACATGATTGAGACATAGTATTCAGGCCCAGTGGCACTGGATACAATTGCATGGTCATCATCAATCATCTCTTCCAGATTCCCGACGCCCATGGGGCTCCCTCTCATATCATCAACCCGTCCCCTCTCATCTGCATTGCGATCGAGCACATCAGAATCCACTGACGCTGGTCCGCCGGTCTGTGTAGCCTTGGCTTTGCGAAGGCGCTCCTGATTCTCGACATATTCTTCTTCGAGGAGGAGGTGGTCGTGGATGCGCTGCATACGGAGGTATTTCAGCTTGCAGCGAGATGTTGGGTAAATTGTCGGTAGCTTCGAGGCTGCATTCGGACCGGCTGCACGGCGTTTCTTGCGGCCGATGCGGGTGGTGGGCTGGGGAGGCGGTTCATACTTCGGCTTCTCCTTCTGTGGCAGCGTTAGAGCTAGAATTCTAGATGCAGATAGTCGGGCAAGGGATATTAGGAAGTGTGACGTGGGAACGATACCTTTTGATCCTTCGCATTCTTGTCATCCCCTCCTGGCTGATTCCCGCCGAGATTTGATTGTCCCGAGCCCTGATAAGCGGAAATCCTCAGTTAGCACTACGCCTCGTACGTTTATAAGCTCCATTAGTGGGACGATATCAAAAAGCGCCTGAGGTTTAGCAAATCCGCCTGAACTTGGATGTAAGGCATATCTCTGATGAGATTGGGAAGTGATAATAATGCCCCCAACATTGATGATACTCCAAGGGGCAGTGTTCAGTTTGTCACAGATCAGCAGAACTCATAGAACGAGGCTACTTTACCATGTTGAGAACGAAGTCTTGGACACTAGCGGCCCAGTACTGTGATAGAAACGGAGCCTAAGATAGCGACGGCAGGCGATAGTGAAGAATTTCAGTTGAAGAATGAGCTTGATGAGAGGTGTTTGATGGACAAGAGCCTCCACTCGTTGATAAACGCGGACCGCGCGTTAAAGCTTCGGTGCTGGCACGTGATTACCAATCGGGCGCCAACACGTCGAGAAGCTTCCCAGAGACCAGAGACCAGACTCAGTCCCATTCATTTGCGTTTAATTCGATCGAATACCCATCACGGAAAAGGTCCGTCTGTACAGCGCATGAGAAAAATTCTACACCTGTTGCAGCCAGAAATAATACTGTCGATAGCGGGTCAAGGCAAAATTCAGTGCGCTTCCACCCGCTACCTGCTACGCCGTTCGTGAGAGCACGGTTTACTCTATATTTCTTGCTCGTCCCGTTGCATATTCCCGCCTACATCACAGTCAACGATTGCTGCTGGTTACGTCTAGCAAGTCCCACTTGCCACTCTTGCCGGTCAGTTGCCTCTGCCTGCTGCCTCGCTGGAGCCGAGCACAGCCTTACTCATTTTCGAGAATACCAGCCTCTCTCCCACCCACCCTCACTGCAAACCTCGCTCTGCGTTTGCTCCTACTCGCACCAAGGTCGTCTTTCTTTGCTAGATTACGGGAAATGTCTACCAATCGCGCCCGCCGTATCACGAAAGAGATTGCCGATATCCACTCTGACACCTCCTCCCATATCCAAGCAGATCCCGTTGGGAACGGAGATGATCTAACTCACTTGAAGGGCCAATTTAGAGGTCCCCCAGGCACAGCATATGAAGGTGGCAACTTTGTAGTAGATATCAAGATTCCGAACGAATACCCATTTCGGCCACCGGTCATGAAATTCGATACTAAGGTCTGGCACCCTAATGTCAGTAGCCAAACGGTATGTCCGACGCAGTCCCGAGTCCCTTCCAAAGGCAGCACCACCCGGAAGTTGGCTAACGAGACGTTTTGTTAAGGGTGCCATCTGCCTTGATACCCTCTCTTCAGCTTGGTCACCCGTCCTTACCATCAAATCTGCTCTACTTTCCCTTCAATCCCTCCTCAGCACTCCGGAACCTAAAGATCCCCAAGACGCGGAGGTTGCGGGGATGCTAATGCGCAATCCCGAGGAATTTCAGCGCGTGGCTCGCGAATGGGCAGTGCGATATGCAGGTGCCCCGAAAAAGGAGAGAGGTGAGGGTAGTGGCGGAACTTCTGGAGAGAGTCTGCAACAAAGGGAGCAGCGGTCAAGAGAAGAGGAGGAGAGGGAGAGATTGGCTGCGTAAGCATCCTAAACATCTTGCCCCGAGACGTTTTCCAGCTAAAGCAAAGTTACTGACACGCATGTTGGGCTTTAGCTATGAAGGATACAATAAAGACCTGATTGACCGCTTCGTCAACATGGGCTTTGACGTCGATCGTGTGGTCTCGGCGTTTAAATTCGTCGGTATCGATAGGAATGGTGGTGAGGATTATGAGCTTGAGGAAGCCTATATGGGCGACATCACAGCACGGCTACTTGGCGAGCCGTGAAATTAATGATTGGGTCATGTGTGGGCATGTGTTCTAATCCTAACTCAATAGCCATGAAAGCCTTCCTGTTGCTGCATTGAATTGGCTTGGATTTATATGTCGACTGTTGACTGGCAGAGAACGATTACAGTAAGACTTGGTGGTTACTTGAATATCTCGTGATGATGTCAATGACATTGACGATGGAAGCGGAGCAAGGCAGATGCTCTCGGCGATAGGGCGAATTATGTGGATCTTGCTACTCTGCTTTCTCTAAACCTAAGAGCTACCGCGATATTTTGTCCTCCCCTTTTCGACTTTATTCCCTTTGTGTTTTTCTTATGTGGATGGTAGCGAATTGGCTCCTTGTACACAGCGAAGGCGGTTTATATTTCAAATCGCCTCTTTACACAAGCTCTATCTTAAAGAACGGCCTCGGGGGCATTACAGTAGGGGCAGATTTTTGGATATGGTAACCCAAGACAATGGAGGGGTAGCCGGTACCCAATGGGGCTTTATCATTGCGGTTAGTGCTCGTAAATGACGTCTCTAGGAATGTGGGCGTCGTTGTAGAGAATGAAAATTGTGTACCGTACTTGTACTACCCCTGTTGGAGGCCTCGACGCATCCCCGAGTACAGAACAGAAAAGCAACTGTTGGAAAGCGGGATCCAGAAGCTGAGAAAAGAGGCCCGGGAACGGCTTTCCTGAACCGGCGACTGCCTGCTGTGTTGACTCCGCCGCCTGCTACACTGTACTTGTCCAAGTCCTTGTAGCGCCAGCCTCTTTCCATCGTCACATGTACCTGTACTTGTACTCAGAGCAGGCACGACTTTTACGTCGCTGCCTACCGCAAAAAAAAAAAAGAAAGCCGATAATTCGAACCGCAGCAACAGCGATGACGACTTGGACAACGGGCCAAAAATTCCCCCGGGGCCCGCCCCACACCTCTCCAAATTCCTCCCCCTCCCCCCAGCCACCCACCCAAACAAAAAATCCACGCATTCCAACCTCACAAGACCGGCGGAGAAAAGAAGAAAAAAAAAAAAGAGACACGCCGTTCCTCGCCCCAAGCGCTGGAAATAGCCCAACGTACATCCAGAACTCCATTGGGAAGTAGAAAATAAAAGCGACGCGCCGCGATCAGGTTAAAAATGGTGGTTCTCGAGCCCCGCAGGCGCGTCTCGGCGCTCGTGGGCTACTCTATCGCGATTGTGGATCGTGTAGTGGATAAGGAGACAAGAGGGAGGGTTTATGCGGGACTGAGTGGGTTTGCGAGGGAGTCACCGCTGCTTGCTGTATGAGATGATATGGTCCCGCGAACAATGGCATGGTCGATATCAGCTGACAGCAAAGCGGCCACAGTCCTTCCTTGTAGCGCAGCTGCTTCTGTCTGCTCTGCCGCTTCTCCTCTTCGCGTCCTTTGTGCTGTCAACGTTACTTGTGGCTCTGTTGGCTGCTGTTGCCTTCTCGCTGTTCTGGATCGGTATTGCCGTTCTGCTTCTGGTGCCAACCTTGTGCGTTACGCTAAGTCTTGGGATGGGAGTTTGGCTTTGGGGTGTTGGGTGTTGGTTTATTTGGAGATGGGTTTGGGCAATCGTTGTTGTTGGGAGGGGTGGGGGAGTGAAGATGGAAGGGGAGGAGAGTTTGAATGGGGATGTGATAGTTGGGGATGGTTGATGGATAGCGAGATTGGGGGGGGAGGTTGTGGGAATGGCACGGTGGGACAGATGGGTGGGGAATTGCCTCCCCCTCAGAGGGGCTGGGGGGCCGGACCTTGGGCGTTGCGGATATGTACTTGCGACGGATGGCCGGGAATCTGCACTATTTGAGATAATTTACACGGTGAAATGATGAATTTTAATTGATATCTACGGGGGGAGGCAATGTCTATCAGCCAGGAGTTTGTCTAACCTCCGGAAACATGTAGTCACCCGTATGCGAGATCCCATGTGCCCACCTTGCAACACCAGTATCTAAATGGAGCATTTACTATAATGCCCTGAGAGTTCCACGAACGCCGTACTCCAAAGAGACGATGGGTACCAGAGATAGCCTTAGCCACCGCCCCGCGTTTCACCCCAACCAACCCACCGCCGTATAACCTCATCCACAGTCTTGAGTCCCCCCCTGCTGGCATCAACGGCAAACCACTCCCTATGATCCTTGCCACACCTCCCACACAGGTCTTGCTTAACCCTCTTGTCTGCGAGCTCTATATGGATGAGCCGCTCAACGCGGTGAACGTTAGGAACTTTCCTAGGAGACATGGTGGGTGGCGGCTGCGAAGGTGAAGCTGAGGGAGAAGGAACCTGTGAAGATGGGACATGTGGGTAGTAGCGAATTAATGATAGATTATAGCCACATTGCCTTGTCCATTCATTAAGCCGCCGGTGGACATTCGAGGCGCGCCCGATCTTAAGGAGGATAGTGTTTTTATTATTGTTGGTCGATGCAGCTTCAAGGATCTCGCTCGGACGCCCATGTTTGTGGTTATAGGATGTTAAAGATGGTGAGAGCAGTGCACTCACAGCTTTCGGAGACGGAGCAGTAGCTGTGTCCGAATCCGTGAGCCAGAAAATATAGATGTAGCCCTCGTCATCATTTTCTGAAATTGGTTTTGCAAGCTCTGTCAACAGGAGAGACGTTGTTTGTGGGGACAGGTGTTTGGGTATCAGTGATAGCAGGTATGCGGTTTGTGTCGAAGGATCCCGAGGTAGAGATGGCCGGCCAAGTTGTTGAGCTGCTTTGTGCGCCACGGAGGCCCCCGCCTTCGGCATCTTACCAGTGGAAAGGCGCTTGCGTTCTTCTGATACTGAAGGTTTTAGTGAGTTCGTCGACGGAGGTGTTGGGTAGACCGGCCGCATAGGACCAGTTCGACCCGCATCTCTAGCGTCTGAACGAATCGGAGGCCTTTGTAGTAGGGGTGCGGTAGGTGTATCTTTGGAGCGCTGCTGGGCCTTCGGTTGATGCCCGTTTTTCTGGGGTTGGTAAGGCCGTATTCCCGGTTCGTTGTCGCCATCGCTGAAATCGTACTCGATACAGCAGAAGAGAGAGAGAGGAACAAGTTCCTTTTTTCCTCCGCGGCCACTGCGCCTTACCGGTTTCTCCCTGGCATTTGCTTTCGAAGCCTCAGCGGCCGTTCCAATATCCAAAATGCCTATCCTATCAATCAAAGTATCGATACTCGTTCGCCGCTGGTAAGCAGCCCCCTTTCTCAAGTCGTCGTCTCGATGCAGAGCATTCCTCCCACTAATAGCCACTTTCTCAGCTTGATCCTTGTGTTGCCAGCAAAAAAATCCTGCCGTCTCGCCGTTGTCTTCTGAAACCACGGCTACTAGACCGGGGGAGAGGGGTGACGACCTCGATGGCGATGCTGCTGGGGAAGCAGCGAGTGAACGGCGACAAGGCCGACCACTAGATGTGATGCCTCTGCAAGTAGTAGACGGATTCTTTGAATCCGATCGCGGGAGCAGCGATTCCGGCGTATGAGGGATGTACGGCATCGGAAGGTTGGCGGGTTAATGAGACAGACGGAACGAGAAATAAGAGATTCTGTTAGTTTAGGACATAGTGTAAATTGGACGAACGAAAGGCCCAAGAAATCTCTTGAGGAACAGCGGGAAAAGACAAACGGATTGTTCGTCGTTGGCACAACGGCAGTGAAGAGATGGCTGGCGTTCGTCAACGAGTGGCTGGGAAAACGACGCCTCGACTGCGCCTTGTGATATGTCGCCGTTCAAACGAATGGTCGCGAGCAGACGTGGCATCATGGAACAAACGGTCGGCGATGACACTTCTCCCGTCACTATATCGCCCGGGGGAACGCGGGAGTGCTCCAAGGCAATCCATTAGGGAGTGGGATGGCGGGTGTAGAAGCATCCCTAGTAGAGGAAAAAGATTTATCTGGAGGCCTTGGTACTTCCCGCACGATAGAATGGAACGGTTGTTTGGTTAAAAAAAAATGGACAAGCGGAGAATCGAACTCCGGACCTTCCCCACACAGAAGGTGAACTTTGCTAAGGGGATATTATACCACTAAACCACATGCCCTGAATCGATATTTGGTTATCTACTAGGCAGCCTAAGACCCACTTTTGATCGGCAGGGAATAAACCGCTAAAGCATACACCCCAATAAAATGTCCGTTTGATTAACTATGGTCGTATCACATTCATCCATAATGAGAGTGAAAAACTCGCGCACCCAACCGGCATATAATCTAATTTGCGTCGGTTTGAATTGCTGCTTGAAGCTGTTCGATCCGACACTTACCCCACTATACTTTTATGTGGGACGTGTGGGACATTAAGATTAACATAAATCACTCAATAGCCGCCATCTCAGGCCCCCAGCTCTCCGATACTAAATAGAGTACACCATGGAGTACGAAACAAAGACTCGTGAGTAGGGCCACCGGCGCTTACTGAAGAATTCCTATTGACTAGCTCACAAAGCTGTCTACGAAACCTCCGACAGAACGTCATTTGCTTACGCCACTGTGCGGGACAGATGGCCGGTCATACTGGTACGTGCTACGCCCCCAATCCTTGCGAAACAAAGAGAGATTATTGACCTGTGTAGACCAGCGCCATCGACGATATCCATCGTGTGACCTCGGCATCTAAGGATATTGAACAGGCGGAGGAGGGCAAGCGAATCATCGAGAGCCTGGCGAAGTTGAAATATGAACTACAACATGATAGGCAACTGACGTGAGTACCCGCTTGCGCGCGCTTGGGTGAATATCGAGTTGGTATCTGAAACGTTTCAGGCCACTTCCCGATGACGGAGTGCAAGATATAGCGAAATATAATGAAGAACTACAGGCCCTAGGCTCCCCTACTTGGTTCAACGTACCATGGCTGTATGCAGAATGCTACCTATACCGGTGAGGCTATTATTACAACCCCTGGCGGACGAGACGGGCACTAATTCACCTAAAAATAGGCGCATAAACACAATCTTCTCCCTATCCAAGACATGGAAGACCTATGACGTATTTGGGCGGCAAAAGCTCTCAACGTTCAAGTCGTCCCGGCCCGCTGTACTGGAACTAGCCGCAAAATACAAGGAATTGGTCCTTCAGCTAGAGTCTGAATCGTCGGCTAACACATCGAGGTCACCAGAGGATGTCGAGGAGGCCAAGAAGCTTCTGTTTATGGAGATGTGTGAGATCTGTCTATGGGGCAATGCAACGGATCTTTCCCTCCTTACATCCCTAACATACGAGGATATTCAAAAGCTTCAGGGTTCCGAAGCTCGCAAGAAATCTGAAGCGAACATCCTCGTCAACGACCTCTCTGCAGCGTACCAGGTCCTGAAGGATGCCCAAGTGGTAGGGGGCAGAAGTGAGCGTACTGTAGACATAGTCTTGGACAATGCTGGATTCGAGCTCTTTGTCGACCTCATCCTCGCAGGCTACTTGCTCTCCGCCGACCTCGCTACATCTGTTGTATTACACCCCAAACTAATTCCCTGGTTCGTCTCAGACGTCATCCCCAACGACTTTGCAGCCCTCCTAAGCGCCCTCGCCGACCCCCAGGATTTCTACTCTACACCCTCTGAAGAAGACGTACTAGCGAATAGAACACCGGAACCGCTGTCTGACAGGGGAGTCGAAGAGTTAACTTTTCTCTATGAGCGATGGCGTGACCTCCACATCGACGGAAAGTTGATAATCCGAGGCAATAGGTTCTGGACTGAGGCGGGTAGCTACTGGAGGTTACCAGGAACGCAACCGGCGCTTTTGGAGGATATGAAGCAGAGTGAATTGGTGATCTTCAAGGGTGACCTGAACTACCGGAAACTGACCGCGGACGTAAGTCTAAAAATCTCTTCCAGCCACTTCGGGAGAGACATTCATCGACTCACAACATGCAACCAATAGGCAATGTGGGACCCCACAATCCCCTTTAGCACCGCCATCGGCCCGCTAGGCCCAGGCTCCGGCGTACGCACACTAGCGCTGCGCACCTGCAAAGCAGACGTCGTCGTCGGCCTTCCAGCCGGGCTAGACGAGAAACTAAAAGAACAGGACGGCGATAGTACCGTAAGGAAGTGGGCATCAAGCGGTAAATGGGCTGTTGTGCAGTTCTGTGACGGGAAGAAGTAAACAAGGGCTACCATATCGTCATCGATATCTCCCCTTTTATTTCCCCAGAGACTCTAGCCAAAAAAAGCCACATTTTGGATCCCCACCCACTTCTTTCCCCGCCCCCATTTTTTTTTTTGGGTTTTCTTACAACCATAATTTGCCCACTAGAACAGAGAAGTTGATAGCTAGATCTGTAGACACTAGGAATCAAACACAGCAGTTCTACAACAACACCCGTAACTATTTTGCGCTGATTACATGTCAGTTTGACGCATGGAAGAACAAACCCACCCAACCTACCTTCCTTCCCTCTCCTGACTAATCACGTAAAGGGGGCGGGGGAGATGAAACTTGCACAAGCCTCACAGGTTTGGAGTAAGACTACAGTAGATATGACATGTCGTTGTTTGAGAATTTTTTATTTTATTTTTTTTTGGTTGCTCTCGTCAGATATATACGTCCTCTCCACCTTGTTGCGCTCTGTTGAGAATGGGATGAGATGGGTTGGGCGTATATTTTTTTTAACCCCGCCTTCTTTGGTGGTTTTTACGTATATGGCGGTTTTTCAACTGAGGCTACGTTCGAGGTTGGGTTGGGAGTTGGGGGGCTTATAATTTTTTTATATTTTATTTTGCCGCACTTTATGAATGTGGGGATGATTTCTTAAGAGGCATGTGGATATGTTTCCTAGGGTATGGAAATCTTGCTGCTGTGATTATAGATCACGCTCCGAGTAATTTGGTGACCTGGCTGAAATCCCGGATGATTGTGCATCCTTCTTCTGTAGTGAGCGGCACATTTCCAGGACGCACGACGATCGCGGCA
The DNA here is from genome assembly GCA_021527025.2 of Geoglossum cookeanum. Lineage (NCBI taxonomy): Eukaryota > Fungi > Ascomycota > Geoglossomycetes > Geoglossales > Geoglossaceae > Geoglossum > Geoglossum cookeanum. Next base: position 23,827 of record JAJDFF020000068.1, read on the forward strand.
TTCATCCCCGCGTCCGTGGCAGCAGCAACCTCTAATGCCCCAGTGTTAGCCCTGGTTCTGAGTAAACGGACCCGCGGTGTCGGGTTGGCAAACCTTTAACGTTATCACTCAAAAATAGCCATTCACCCACCGATATCTTCTCCGCCTCAGCGATCTTCTGATAGCTCTCCTTCACCGTTTTAGGTCCTGCAGTTACCGTATCATAGTAGCTATGCAGTAGCCCTCTCAAGTCCGGTCGTGTGGCGGAGTCGGTGTATTGGAAGAAGAGCTTCTGAGCATTGACGGAGCCGGATGAGTAAATGGCGGTTGTGATGCCACTCTCGTGCCAGTGAGTTAGGGCCGGAGGGACATCGGGGAAGATAGGGGCACGAAGGGAGGAGGATTCATAGCCAGTTCTCCAGAGGTATCCTGATCCAGGACGGCGTTAGGGATTGTGGTGGTTAAGAGGGTAGAGATTGAGGAATGGCCAAAGAAAGGATCGAGAAAAGCACATGACAAAAGAAACTTAGGGCTGAAAATCAAACCCCAACCGCCGCCTCGTAGCCAGTTTGCTAGGGAGAGTCGAGCAGCATCAAAACCCCAGAAATCCAGACTACCCTACATAACTGGATCTATGAATGGGTCAGAGAAGTAGTGACCTCAGACCCACCTTGCAGCGACTTAAGATATGCCACTTTGACATCCCGCTCTGTCAGGTCTCTGACTGCTGACTCGAACGCGCCCTGATTCTCCCTCGCACTCTCTGGAAAGGCATCTCGGTATTGCTTGAAGTCTGCATCCTCCCACTTCTCGGAGAGGACCGACGGCAGGGATGACAGCGCGTAGGGGAACTAATCCGTATGTGTGAGTAGAGGTAATTTTTGCGTGTGGTCTGGAATCAAATATAAAATGTGATTAATTATTAATGTGGTTGGCCCCAGTCAGCCGTTGGGTTTCGAATTTGAAACTCGGCTGCTGCGGCGGGACGTGAGGTAGAAATCCAGAGAAAATTAAAGCGACACGTATTCGCGGCCTTTCCATTTCCAAACCAAATGGTTTTTTGGCGCTGAAACGGCTGAGAAATACGCAGCGGCGTGTTCAAACCTGATTGAAGTCTTGCTCGATCGCCCACGACATGTCTGACGCCGGCGGGCCGTACTGAATACACCAGGAGCCGAGTAGCACCGGCGTCAACGACGTGTCGCTGTACAAATCCAATACGTCCCGGAAGATTCTGGACACCATTGGTGCCACGACATGTTCGCGTGAAACAGAAAGGGAAATGCAAGAACGTGGAGACCGGGAATGAGACCATGTACCATCAGCGAATGAAAACGTAACGGTCCGCGTTAAAGGACAGTAGCAAATTAGGGTTTGAGATGGTGCTGCCAATCGAGCAGCATCCTACTCACAAGAACATCCTTCACGAACGAGATGGGGCATACTGCTCACGCAGGGAGAATGAGCCTGTGCCGTTCATTACGCTGCGCTCGCCACAGAGGAAGCATACCTGTCCCCTCTACGATTCCGCGAGACCGAAAGCAAAGGAGTTAGTTCACATTGCTGCGGAGGGTATATCTGCGGGAGGATTTTAAAAGAATCCGGGGTAGGTAAGTTATTGACCCACCAATGTCCAATAGAATCGCCTTGACGCCTCCGAGAGCCATTTGCGTGTGTTTGGATTTGGGGGCGAACTTGGTTGAGGTGGCGGTGTGCCTCGAAGATGAGAGCGAGTGGTTGGGGCAGGCTAGTCCCAACCAAAAGTAGAGCCGGCCCTTCGCTGATTTCTGCCATGTTCGCGACATCGGACCTGCACGATCATCGGCGGGCTGAATGTCGTTGCGGCGCCAATTCGTTCGTGCGAATTCCTTCAGCAGCCTTCTGATTGCTGTTACGTGCATTGCAGCCGAAAATTTTTTCAGAGGAACGAACGCAATGGACGAGCAGTTCTGATAGATACATTTCCTACGGGTCTCACCGCTCTTTTTCACCAATTTTCGGACGCTGATCGAGCGACTCGAGGGTCTCTAGGTTTCTGGTCCTGAATTGCGTTGGCATCATCACCGCCAGGAGATTGAACGATCCCGATAAGATTACTTATCGGACTGGGCTGATACTGCTGGGCGACTTCGTGTTTGATGATGGGACTTTGCCGCACACTCGTCGCAGTGTCGCTTGGCTCCTCAACCGACCACAGCCAAGGGATTTATTATTATTACTCGAGCAGGAGGATGGGACCGGCCCACCATGATGGGGGTTTACGTACGCCAGATGAGGGAATGAATGGGTGCAGGCTGACCCTCGCATAAAGCTCGGCGCTGATGATGTGCTGTGCGCTTTATGCCCTTCACAACCTCGTCGGACCAGGGAGAGGGTGTATCGCGATAGGGCATGGGAGAAACGGGGCGCTTGGAATCCGACCCTCCCAACAAAAGGAGTTTAGCCTGCGAAACGGACAGGCGACATGCCAGGAGCGTCAATATCCGTGGAAACAATCAACTTATCTGGGGAACGCTAGAGCAAAGTATAGTGCTCATTACCATACGCGTGCATAGTATCCCGTCCAGAAGGGGTTGGGCTTGGGGTCGGCTGCCGACCAGGAAGTCGCACCGTTTCGAGGAAAAAGCGGGGGAGACTTGGTTGCCAGAGTGATCGCTATTTTGGCGGGCGCCCTCATGGCTGCGGAGCCGTCCGGGGGGGCTTTGCGTGCCTGTACACTTACAAAATACGTCTTTGGCATTCTTTGCCTCGCCACTACGTATTCTGCCAGTACAATATTGTACAATATCGTACCTCGGAGTTGCTCCGTGCATGACGTGCTTCTCTCGCGGATTGTCAGTGTCCAATGCCTAATTTCGTGAACTGCATAGGCGAGTCAGTTGATGGACGGTGCAATTTCCACCAGTTTCCGCCTGGCGCGGGCGAGGAAAGTGGAGGAAGCTCGGGCTCATCTCTCCTTCGCAGCTTGTTTTAGCTCTGGGTTCAGAGGAACGGGCAACGTGTCACCTGGTTCAGGCAGCGGCAGCAGCACGACGGGCGTGTTCTGGATCGAACGCCGGGCATGGCACGAAGTACAGGCGGTACGGGCAGAACACGACGGAGCACAGAATGGTCCGCCTAGCTCTGGCTGCTGCAATCATTAGGGGTAGCATCCCGGCGGGCTGCACCTAAACCTCGACGCAGCGGGCATAGTCCCAGGAACGCTCGCGGGGCCAATAGACGGGCAGAAGCACATGGAAGCCCAGAGTCCAGGCGGCCGGCCAAATCGAGGAGGGCACAGTGGTCGTGCAGGCCGCAGCAGCAGCAGCAGCAGGCGCGCAGACAGGAACGCAGGCAGACGGGGCTGTCACTGGCTGCCGGCATTTCGCCACCGCGTGATTTTCGGCCGACGGACTGGACGCTCTGGGCACACTGGACGACTTGTCAGCGCGCCGGAGCGAGCGAATGGCCGTGCTGCCCCCCCCTCCTTCATGCGCACCTGCCAAAGAAGACAGAAGAGCACTCGGTGGTGGCACGGGGGCTGCCCATCGAGATCGTCGGGGTTGATGCGAGGTCATGGGCAAGGGTGGTGTGGTGGTACGCAACTCGCGCTAAGCTGCTTAGCTGCTAAGCTATGTCTATCCCAAGCCCGCCCGCCTTCTCTCCCTCGCTCTCTTCTTCTACTCCCACCCACCACCACAACCTGACACTGGCCGTGCTAATCCTGAAGTTACTGGTGACAGCTTCTCGATTTCGCAGTCTCCCTCTCCCTCCCCCTCCTCCTCTCTCTACCTCTTCTCCCCGACTTCCCCTCCGATCTATCTTCTCGCCTCGTCGTCGCAATTGCATTCCGCTTCAGCCCGGTTCGTGGTTGCTGGCGTAACACGTTCCTCGAAGCTACTGCGTCATCCGACTCCAACAAAGAAAGCGCTAAGGAATCAACCACAATCCAACTCTGATCAACCGCCGTCCTGTCTTCTCTTCGTCCCTTCGGGAATAGACTGATCTTGCTCGGCTTCCCCTTTATCCCGGCTGGGAACGGTCGAGAGCTTGTCCTCTGCCTGGTGTTGGCTCCATTGTTTATCAACATTGCATCCCAACCGTGGCATCGAGCGTCTGGAACCCTCCACCTGGAATCACTTTGACATCAGGGTTCCGAGATAGCGGGTCGCATCCGTCAAATTCACAGAATCGTTTACTCGTTTTTGTTTGGACCCATCAGCTCGCAGGACTCACCACTTCCTCTGTTCCTTACCACTCTTCTCTCGCCGACCTACAAATACGTCTTGTGCATCACCCCAAGACTCTAATCAGCTACGCGTTACGAACCCACCTCTCTCCTTCATAAAAACACTACGACTCCCCCGGTCTCTATTTTGGCTCTGGCCAACCTTGACGTCCCGTTCATTCGACCTTCAACTTTTCTTTATTCGGACCGTTCATTCCATCGATTAATCATAGGATTTTAACCACACACCTTCTCATCTATGTTATCATAAGCGTTCCTTGACTTTTCCTTACCTTTTCGCGCGCCACAGCCGCTCAGCCTGCGCCTGTCACGATCGGCTAGTTTCCTTTTGTTCTAGTACAGCAGATTCGAATCAACCATATATGAGCCTCAGACCAACATTTCGGAGTTTTTCGGTTTAGTAGTTCGGTGGTCGGTGCGGTTCCAGCGTTCGAATTTCCTTGTTGTCACCACTATCTCCACCTATTTCCTCGATATCAACTTTCCCCTCTGTAACCTAGCCTCGCCCATCCTGGAAGACGAAAAGAAGACTTGGGTCTGTTTTTTGCTCACCAATCCCCGGAGGTCATCTTGTCCGTTTCGATAGCTTCCTCGAGATCTCGGTCACTCCGGAAGGACCAGAAAAGCAATCTCGGCTGTATTATCATCAGGCACCTATTTCCTTTCGACTCGAGCCTCTTTAATCCACTACCTTCGGTGTCCAAGTTCAAGACTTTGAAATGGAGTGCATGCGGGATAGTTTCAACAAGGGCGTCCTCTTGGATGGCCGCTTCCAGACTATTGCTCCACTCAACCATGGTTCATTTGGTATGGTTTTCATGGCAAAGGATATACAAACGGATGAGCTCGTTGCCGTCAAGTGCTTGACGAAACCTAGCGCATCGATCTCCTGTCCGGTTGCCATCCCTACCGATGATTCCTCCGAGGAGCTGGCCTGCCACGCACTTCTCGGCTCACACCCAAATATTGTTAACCTGGTCCATTCCTTTGAGACAGATTCCCACGTCTATCTGATTTTAGAGTTTTGCTCTATGGGGGATCTGTATGAAGCTATCCGCCTTGGACGAGGCCCTCTGGAAACCGAACATGTTCGGGATTTCATGTTCCAACTCGTGGATGCTGTCCAGTTCATCCATTCCAAGGGGCTTTATCATCGGGACATCAAGCCAGAGAATATTTTCCTGACTCAGTCTGGAACCTTGAAACTTGGTGACTTTGGGCTTGCAACTACGGAGGATTGGTCTTACGAGTCGAATGTTGGAAGCGATCGGTACATGGCCCCGGAGCAGTACGATGCAACCGGTAGTGGGTATTCCCCCGCCAAAGCGGACATTTGGGCTATTGGCGTATGTCTCCTCAATATTCTGTTCTCCCGCAATCCTTTTGCTGTTCCGACAGAGTCGGATCCGTTATTCGCGGATTATGTTCGAGACAAACAATCGCTTTTCGACGTCTTTCCCACAATGTCTCAGGATACTTTTGAGGTTTTAGTTGCAGCTATGGCTCTCGATCCCGAAAAAAGATCACTTGTGGCTGTTCGTGATGCCCTCAACCGCGTTGTTAGCTTCACCACCGATGACGAGTCGCTGGACGAATTCTGCACTGAGGATCGGGAAGTCATTGCCCCTAGTGCAAATCGGGAGCCTCTTCGCACGCCATCCATCCAGAGCCCTCAAATCGCTCAGGGTAGTTCATTCCCTTGGGCGCAGGCGTTACAGACCAGTCCACAAATGCAGTTCCGCCAACTGTCTGCTATTGTCGATGACGAAACCTACACGGAGGACCTGTTCCCAGCTTCTGAAAAGAACAGTGATTGGTTCTCCGTCATCCCAGAAACACCATCGGTAGCGTCTATACTTGAATTTGGGTTGAGCGATTCATTCAAGTCAATGGCAATTCGTCGACCACCACATCCTTCCGGCGTACCCCGCTCGGAACCAGTTCGAATATCTGCATCTGTACCAATCCCTGCAACGAAACCACAAACCGCAATGTCCTCTATACTCGGTAAGAAGAACGAGGTCGTCTCCAAGAGCTGGAGTGACCTATGGGACGAGGATGAGGAGGAGGAAGCTGAGCGCGAACGCGCAGAAGCTTTGGAACAGCGACGTGCACAGAATGCTAGAAGCTGGAGTCAGGAAAGCAACGATGACGACCGCACTGTCCGTCCGCGCGGTCTTGCTGAAGCAAAATCCTCCTCTATTGTACATAATAGGTCAACATGCCCCAAGACTGGTCGCACGGGCAACCCGCACACCTTTGGATTCGACGGTGTTAACGAGAATGACGGCTTTTTCTTTGAAGATCACCACTCTCCGCGACATTCGCCATCTCGAAAATGTCCATCTCGGAAGTCCATCATGGACAAATGGGCCGCACTCGGTGATCGCCGGCGAGCTTACCATCCAGATCAGAACGATATCGGGAAGCCTAGGTCTGTCAAGCTTGGCACAAAGAGAGATTCGGGGTTGGGATTCTCCGTTCATGATAGTGGCGTTTGGGAGAAACATGCAAGGCCTCGCATCATTCACCATACCAGTGAGGATGTCGATGACCTTGAGTGGGTTGGAGGGTGGCATGACCTCCACTTGTAGTCTAGATCTACCCTCATTTGGTCAAATATGTATCAGCATTGAGGGTGGAGTTGGCTCACGCTCGTTTCTGTAGCTAGTTACTAGGTATCCGATAGTAATCAACTGCAGAAGATATTACCACTCAAACATCTAGCTCCCCATAATTTTGATGAAACATGGTGTCTGGAGCTATTGGTGTTCAAAGTGATGTGAAAGTCCGCAGAGCCTCATTGATTTTCTTTTAGCCGGTGAACCCTGCAGCTGCCACTACTGAGCAGCTACAAGACCACAATGTCCTCCCCCATCCCTCTGACAATCGCTGAAGCCATTCAGACCGCCCCAATAAATAGTCCCCCTCCTACGCACGACATTACGTCCTCAACCTCGACCAGTACCGAATTCCTAGTTCAGAGCCAACAGGACCACCAGCATTCTCAGCAAAGGGACCCGCCCCCATCGCTCTCCTGCGCCATATCCGAAGGAGAAGATGGAGAAAGCGACGGCGAGGAAGAGGGGGGGGAAGACGATGAGATCCCATACTCGGTGCTCCGGCCTATTCGGAGAAAACACGTCTTTCCCCCACTGCCCGACCTACGGTTCGAGCAGAGCTATCTAGCTAGCATTCGCGGAGTACAGGGCTGGAAGGGGGTGCTAGGCGTGACAGTGAGGGATCAGGTTGGGGATTCTTTTTTAATGTGGTTTTATATTGGCAGGAAGAGCGCTGACACGCATTGGTGGGGGAAAAAGGTTCTCCTCCCACTCGTACAAGGGACATTGTGGACGCTCGCGTTGATAGGATGGAGGCATTGGAACAGGACGGCGGGAGCTAGTGGGAGGGGTGTGGGATGTGAGTTTTTTTATATATATAACTCTCTCGCATCAGCTCTTTTATAACATCCGCATTTTTGTGCGGTTATTGACTCGGTGCCTTTCTCTTGACTTAGCGTGGATTAGACGCTGGTGGTACGGCATGAATAACTGGAAGATGCCCGCTGGTAGGGAGGCTAGGCTTGAGGCTGAGAGAATGGCGGATAGAATTAGGACGGTGAGTCGATACCACTCAACCTTGCCCTAAACAGCTTTTCCTGGCGTGGGGATTTGGGGCTAATTAAGGTAGTATTACATGCAGTGAGGAGGGCCCTGGAATGTGTGGGGAATCCTGTTAAGTAGAAAGATTATGGCGTTAAGGGGCCCGTTTACTTCTGGCTTGAGAAGGGTTGTCCTGCTAGCACTTGCGAGGACCCGAGCAAAAAGTCTTGGCTTCCTTATTGTATGAGTATGGGTTGCCTAGCTAAGCTTTGTTACGTGTGCCTCGAGTACAATCGGTCGGTCACGGCATGAGCCTTTTATCTCGGCCAGCCTACGTCAAGCCAAACATTCATCTATAACCTCACATCCGCTGCTATCTGATCAAAAAAGTAACCCCGATCTAGTGTGGAAACCCAGTAAACCTAGCCCCCAGCCTCAGCGGAATAAAGAAAAATATTGACATGACTGTTTGACAGAATACTCTGCCCAAGAATGCCTCTTTTCCATAACTACCCATTTTACAATCATAAGCAGCCCCCTCTATTCCCCAAGAACGGTTATTGAATAGCCGGTGTGTCGCCCGAGTTGGCCGCTAGAAACGGAGCAGAGTGTTCACCTTTCTTGACGTCGGCATTCGAAATAAGAAATACATGGGCAGGCTCATTTCCTGCAGCCTGCTGAATAACGGGTTTGACGGTGATTGAATCAGACATTTCTTCCTCCGGAGGTGAAGCCGGACGGCTCTTAGTTATAGAACCCTTCTCCTCCCTTGTGCTAGGTGGCGGATGACTGCCTGCAAAGGATGCGTTTCCATTTGATAGCCTCGATTCGTTTCTAGAGAGTCGTCCGTACCTTAGTGAAACGACTAGGCTCTTATTCTTCCGTGGTCCGCTAGTATCGGCATCATCCATATCGGTGTCCAAGTCGCTGATCTCGCCGTCCTCTTCGCTAGCAATATCTACTTCGTCATCATCAGCTCCGTAATCGTCTGACCCGCTAGAAGTTGCCTCTTCCTCGTCATCCATTTCATCCACAGAGTTATAGCCAGCGATGTGATCGCCTCCTTTAGCCCAGCCGTTGATTTCTTTCCTTAGGCCAGAGCGTCTCGGCCTCCCACCCGATACGATAGGCTCTGCCTGCTCCTCTCCACTGGCCGAACCGTCCGCGGTACCAAAGGCAGGAGTTGTTCTCCCCGTGTTCCGGCCGCTCAAAATAGTCTCGCCGTATGCACCTCCAACGCGAGATCGAACTTGCCGGCCGCTAGCTGTAAACGTGGGTCCCGACTCAGCAGGGGTGGAGAATCCGGATTGCCTAGTTGACCGACGTGTTGAAGGACCCTCGGATCCGTCATCATCATCAGTAGAGTATGTATATTTAATCCTTTTCCCGCGGGTACGTCCTTCGTAAAGACCGGGATCGATCTTGGTAAACATGGCCTTACGTGCGTTTCGATATTCTCGGCGTTTTCGTTTCTGCGTCTTTTAGCCATCAGAATTATGTTGGCCCTTGTAGTATCTTACCTCTTCAGTGGCCTCAAATCTAGGGATTGCAGATGTGATCTTCTCACTCAACCTCCGGGCAGCTTGGCTCCCGTCGTCTGCCATTTGCTGTGCAACAACTTTGAGTTCGTCTATACTCCCAGCAATACTCCACCATGTGTTATGCTTAAGCGCAGGATTGCTTTCCCGATAAAGTCGGAAATATGTATCATCCCTACCCTCAATGAGCCAATAACGCCTCTTATCCCCATCCCTACCCCACGGTTGGACAGAAAGAGGTTGGTTGAGGTCGTCGTCGTGTCGTGCTTGTTTATATGACTCTTTCAGGACGGTTTGGACGGCCTCCGAGGACGCAAGTGACCAAACTATCAAGGTTTTAAGGAGAATGAGCTAGGAAGATTCGATTAGTTCGAGTGGCCGTCAAAGTCAATATCTACTGTCACCACATACCCGTTCAGTTGGACTCATGCTTGCAAAAGTCTTCCCTCCTGATATCGGGCTGACACCGTTCCAAGCTCTTGGCCATTGATTTGTGTGGGTTTGAATAGCTTCTTCTAGCGCACGTTGATAATGCCCGCGCCTGTGCATGGAGGCAAGACGTTAGTCGTAACGCATTTAGGCCCAGAAGAAACGATCTGTAGTAAGGCAGTCCGAGGTGCAACTTACTCGACATATTTTTTTCGGTTCAGAACCAAACCTATCAGCGCACATAGCAGACTCTCCACATCCTCTGCTGGCACCGAGTCCACCACCCCGCGTTCGACATCCTGGGGTCCGTAGTTGGGCAAGGATTTGGGAAACACGTCGCTGAAGCGCGATCGAAACATCACAATAAACTACCCCCGTCAGCGTTATGAAATACGCGTAGCGAAACAAGAACGAAGGCTTAGACGTGACATCTACAGGGGAGGCTTACAGCAATATCTGGGTTATCAGCTAGGACATACTCGTGTGGAGGTTCTACCAGTCGAGGTCTTTTCTTCTGTGCTGGCGAACTCCCGGTGGTAGTAGCCGGTGTGCAGGGACCACGCTGCTTTGCTCGATCATTCTTGGATAGTGATAAGGTTATTTCATCATCCGTAGATGGGGGAGACGAGAGCGGAGAGGATTCAGAACTCGACATCGCAGCCTCGTTGTAGTCGATGTCAAGTTGTTGAATTTTCAAGAGGGTGCGGTGATGACGGATCTACGCGGTGTGCAATCTACGGCTGTGCAGGAGTGCGACCTAACGAACTTCTGGATAAGAGGGGCCATAAGGTCTTAAAGAACAGGGCTCATTTGGCAATCACCATCACCGCTGATCACCGGAAACCTTCCAGTAATGCAAGTGATCGCATATCCATGTTATCCATTTGAGTAGTTGTATTTCGACTTTGACCCCATCAATTGGTAGTCGCAGGCCCGTATCTCAACACACTTCGCCATGCCAACATCAACTCCCTAACATCCGCTCGTAGGAGAAAATAGCAGCGAAATGCGCCCTCCGATCGATAATTTTTAGCCCACGAAGCTCGCATCTGAAAATGGATGGCAACTCGGGAGGGGATTTCTCGTGAAAGGCTCTGCCCAGCAATAGACAGAAATGAAGCCTAGCATGACGACAGGAAATGACCGCGAAATTTTTAATAACTTTGACAGAGATTTGGCGTATCAAACTGGGCTTCCAATGAAAATGTCAAGACGCGCTATGTAGTAAAGTAGATCGCAACGTCCAAGATTATCATCTCGTTATCCATATCCAATCCAATATTAAGCTCCCGATGTTACGATAATAGTGGGGGTCAGAATAACTTGATGATGGAATGACGGTTGTTGAGGCCGACCGGACATCTCCCTGCATAAGTAGGGCGTCAGTCATGAAGGTCAAAAAAGGATTAGAGTCTGTTAAACCTCGGCCGCGCCCTGGGCCACGGATTGAGGGGGGCTCGTAAGACCTGAGATGAATCTGGCATTTTTGCTGGGAGGGAGTCTGGGCAAGGAAGATGGAGGTTGGATGTTCAGCGGGATAAATGGGTGTATACTGGCACGTGATGTCATAATGAAGAACCCCTTCAGTGATTCCCTTTATAACATCAGCCAAAGGAAGTGTGTTATAGCGCGAATAAAACAATGCGCTGCCAAGTTTTAACATTGCGTTGCAGCGGCGCATGATATGTTGGACTGTTGCGTTCGGTTAGGGCAAACCCTTCAGCCTCAACACTGGGATATTCGGCAAATAGCATAGTTTTTGGAGCCTTGAAGCACGGATCACGACCACTCACTACAATACTCCAAAATGGGGAGAGTTATCCGTAATCAGAGGAAGGGAAGAGGGTCAATCTTCAGTACGATCCCTCTTGCACAAGACGCAAATACATGAGCCCCCCACCAAGAAAGAAACAACGTCTGCTAACACCCAAAAAGCGGCCCACACCAGACTCAACAAGGCAGCCGCTGCATTCCGTACTCTCGACTACTCCGAACGCCATGGCTATATTCGCGGCGTTGTTAAGAAAATCATTCACGACCCAGGCCGCGGCGCCCCTTTAGCCCAAGTTGTCTTCCGCGACCCGTACCGATTCAAGCTCACGACCGAAACCTTCATCGCAAACGAAGGAATGTACACCGGTCAATTTATATACGCAGGCAAGAATGCGACTTTGACTGTTGGTAACGTGCTTCCTTTGGGCTCTGTCCCAGAAGGTACGGTCGTGACCAATGTCGAGGAGAAAGCCGGCGATCGAGGAACACTGGGGAGAACTTCTGGCAATTATGTCACAGTCATTGGACATAACCCGGATGAGGGCAAGACGAGGGTCAAGCTTCCCAGCGGTGCAAAAAAGGTCATCCCAAGCTCAGCTAGGGGAATGATTGGTATCGTCGCTGGTGGTGGTAGGACGGACAAACCGTTACTGAGTACGTTCCCTTAATTCCATCGCAAACAACAGTCCCGTTACGCTAACCCTCTATCAGAGGCATCTCGCGCAAAACATAAATATGCCGTTAAGCGAAACTCGTGGCCCAAGACCCGTGGTGTTGCCATGAATCCTGTCGACCATGTACGCTCCCCTATACAAAACTTCCTACATAAAAATCTAACAAAGCCCTCCAGCCCCATGGCGGTGGTAACCACCAGCATATCGGTAAGGCCTCGACCATCTCACGGTACGCCGCCCAGGGTCAAAAGGCTGGTCTCATCGCTGCCCGGAGAACTGGTCTACTACGTGGTACCCAAAAGACCAAAGATTAGAGAGATGAGAAGAGGGGCTCATGGTATCTATTACAAAGGGGGGACCGGGTTTTGCATTTGCTCAGGGTACATTTCTTCTTATACGGAGAGTGGAACCCGCCGTAGGAGGGAGGGGAGTAAACTAAGCCATACAAATAAAACCTTTGTACCTTTGCAAACTCTATTTATCTTTCCGGCCGCGCGGAGGGGCGACAGGCTACAGCCCTCCCTGTGATTATTCCCCCAAAACGAAGTCATCATGTGAACACACCCGCACCTCCCGCAAACCCATCTTTACCCACTTTATATACATCAACAGCCCGCGTCCGTCCCGCTAAAACGCGTGCTGGAAAAAGAGAAACAATGGTGGGTGCAAAAAGGAAATTCAGTCACGCCGAAAAGCTTCCGTGAAAACCCACAAAAGAAAAGACTAGTGGTATTAATAAGAGAATGTGATATTTCCGAATCCTTATGCAGAAAAGGGAATTTTAAAAATAAAAAATAAAAAGGGGAGGGGGGAAAGGGGTTATCGGCAAATAATAAGTTACCAGGAAAAAAGTGTGAAGGTACAAAGAGCGGTTGGCGGGAGGGGCTGTTTATCCTTCCCTTTCTAGCATCGCAATCCCTCCTCGGTTTTTTCCAGTCTGCTTCAAGATGGGAGGGGCGTCCTACCGAAGCTGAGAGGGTGAATTCCTGAATAAAAATGATACAGGGGGTATAGGTTAACGTAATCAGATGAGGCTATCTCCTTTCAGGAGAGGGATGTTCACTAGCCCTCCCCCTAGGACCCGAAAAATGATGTAGGTATGGGTGGTTTTATACAGCCTCTGGCAACAAAGAAAGATTCCTAGGTAAATGGATGGATAGATGGAGAGTTGTTAACGTGATGTTATCGGACGGAAGAGAGATGGTAGTTATCGGATCGATTTTGGTGCTGTTGCTCGCCATTCACAGTCAATGCCGGGATGATTGTGGCTGGGCCAGTTTGCACAGCTGTCACAGGTCTCGAACTCTGAAGTTCCGAATCATCTATATCAAGTTGTGGGTCTGGGATTTGGATATCCAACTACAATTCGAAAGCACCGACATATCAGTAACACACTCCAGGTTAGGGATAGGGAATTCATACACTCATATATCCCGTCCTCCTCAATTCCACAACCCTCACCCCTTCTACCTTTCCTTCCTTCTCATTCCACATCCTTACCCACTCCTCTAACGCCCTTAACCGCCTCTTCACAACTGTCGCCCCAAGGTCATCCCACACCCAAAGCGTCAACACGCCCATTACAGCGTCCACCCAGTTCCACAAGCTCCACGGATCAAACGCACGGGTTAACTCATCGTTAAGCCGCCGGATCAAGAGCCGGAATTCCTCCTCGGGGAGGTATGGATGGAGGATCTCAGGGTAGATGTTGGAGAATGTTGGAGCGAGGTCTCCGGCGAGCATCCAGTCGCGTTTTATGCGGATGATGCGGGTAGTAGTAGCTTCAGGGGAGTCGAGGGGAACGTGGGTGTTTTGGTGCGGAAAGCAGGGGTGAGAGGGACCCCAACCATAGTCGTCCTCATCATCTTGGGGCCCATTGCTATTCCCATTGTTGTTATTACCATCACTATTATATCCGGTGGGGCTCTGGGGATACTGGCCGCCGGGCTGGATGGGGTAGAAGTGTTGGAAGGAGGGTTGCGGGCGGACTGGGTCGCGAGGAGGTATGCCAACACGAGAGCTAGAAGGGAAGGTATTTTGAGGGGCATCCCCTCGTTCGAGATCGGTGTTTGTGGTTGTGGAGGTGGGATTTCGGAGGTGTGCAGGAGCTGACGATTGTGTTTCCCCGTCTCCCTGCCGCAGCGACTGCTGAACCCTCCGCGCATGATCAGCACTCTGTCTCCTTCTCTCCTGCTCCTTCACCTCAGCACCGCCGTTATCGCCTTTCCCTTGGGGAGCAACCGCGTCCGCACCGCCCCCATCCGCACTCTCACCCATTGTTGCTGGCACGAGTCCAAAGGTACCTCTCTTCCCTTCGAGAGTGCCTGCCTCCAACTTCCACAGAGGTTGCTTCCCTTTTACGTCTTTTATTGAGCGCTGCGGATAAGTATGAGCTGCTCCTGCACCTCCCGCAATGTCCCCACTTCGCCAGTCCCCTTTGCTATTCGCCCGCTGCCGCTGCTGCTGCGGCTGGCTCAAGTCTCGCGGTAGGTAGTTTACCGGGTTCCACAGACGCGCTGCGCTCTGTTGGCGTCGTGCGGAACTCCAAGGAAGCGTAGGGTTCCTGCTAAACGAAGGCTCGACCCTAGGGGAGAATTGTGATGCCGGTGGGACCTGTGGGTTGTGCAACGGCGACGAATGCGCAATCGGGTGCGCTAGAATGCTGGCAGACGTTGCTTTAGACGCGGACGATGATGTAGTGACTTGATTGCGGGGAGAGAGAGGAGCCGTGTTGGCGATGGTAGTGTAAGTGTGGTATTCGGAGAGGGCAGAACCAGCGGCGAAAGGGGACACGGTCGATGTTCGTCTTCCACGAGCACGGTAACGAGGCACGCGGGCTTGGCGACAAAATCCTCTTTTCCGCTTCCTTTTTGTACGGCGTCTGCTCCACCGCCTTCGCTGCCTTCGGTGCCTTCGCTGTTGGGTTCCAGTCGAGAGCCTCCGCAAGACATCGAGGCTCTCAGCCACCGCACGCTCAGCCTGCCCCGTCCTCAATCCGCGATGGCGTGATGCCTCGATCTGGGAAGGGAAGTGCGGCGGGCTTGGTCAAACCCCAACACGGCCAGACCAGAGAAGGACGGGAATCACAGCAGATTAAATCCACCAAACTACCGACACACACTATCTGGTGCCACGAGGATCTGGGAAAAGTAAAATAAGTAGCCAGGCGCGGGATCGGACTTGTGTGTTCCATGAGCATAAAGAACATTAATTTGCCGTGAGTCCTGTCCGACGTTATCCTTTTTCTCCTGTCTTGTGTGCTCCGCAAAGGGCTCCACTTAGCCCCTAGAACACTGCGTGTGCCTACGTACGTACAGAGTATGCACTGTTCAGCATGAAGCCCTCCAGGAGAGGGGATTCCCTTCCTGGTCGAAAACCCGACAATGGGGCCCTTAGCAATGCTTATTCACCGAACATGGATGGGGATGGAAGACGGACTACTTTATTCTACATACTACATAGTCTTCCGCTTCGGACATGGAAGAGTCAGATAGAAGATTGCTGGATTGCCGGAAACTTTCCCCAAGCAGTTCGATTATGCAGGTCCGGTGCTGGGCCGAGAGTCAAACCTTTCCAATTGCAGCAGTCCTGCCACTGTCTGGTTCGACCTGATTTGATGCTAGCACTTATGCCCCGTCCCGCAAACAAGCCACTGATGTATGCTGTCTGCACTATATTGCGACGAGTCTTGGCGATGGGAAAGCCCAATTTCACCCTCTTAATATGCTCCGTGTTCTACACGAACAAAAATTATGCCGCTGCGTAGGGCATTCTGCATTTTACATCACAAAGCCCACTTTGCAGCACTCGCTGTCATAAATCTTGTCGCGGTCCTGTGGCGTTTCGTAGCATGCTTTGCCAACAGTTATTGCGTACATCCGTCCTATATTTCATTAACATTTTTGTCATGATCTGCCAGAAGCTCCACCCGATTCCCGATGAAATAGATCCCCAACATGCGTCCTTAAAAAAACACCAAGGCCTTTTTGGTGGCGATGCGATCCTATCTACCTTTTTAGATAGGAAACGAGTGAAAAAAAAACCCCCACCCCAAAGAATCCGATTCGCCCCCATTCCATAAGATATTACGTTCAAAGGAAACGGCAGTCTCCGCAGTACGCACCAGCTCAGTCAAACCTTCTTCGTTCCCCGTCCTTGTAGCCTTTCTCCAGCGGGTCTTCCGTAGCTAGTATATTTCCCATCCTTCTTCCCCCTCCCGCCGCTAACACCCTTCAATTTCCCTCTTCCGAATCCCAGTACCCTCCCGGCAGCGGCTGCTGGCAAGCTGAGCAACCCCCAAAGAATCTGTACTGGTAAGAGCAGCACCGCAGGTATCCACTCGAAAATGACTTCAGCAAACACACTCATGCTCCGCTGTCCACTCTGTGCCGCAGCAGCTAGACTTAACACATCACTAAGTCTGGCCTCAAGGTCCATAAGTCTAGCCTCGGTTTGCATCGCCTGAAGGGTAGCCTTCTTCTCGTAGCGACGGACGGCTCGATTAAGAGCATCAAGATCCGGTTGGAGGCTGCGACGGACATCAGCAAAGACGGTCGTAGAGTTTTTGCCAGCGGGGCTACCCTCGGCGCCATTTGCATCAGCAATCAACCGAGACTCGAGTTGTTCAACACGTTTGCTGAGTTCCAAAACCCTGCTTTCAGCAACGCTTTCTTGATAAGGGTTATCGTTCACAATGCGCTGGAGGTACAAAGTCCTCAACCGTACAATTTTTATCAGATGTGCCATGGGGCGAACTTCTGAGGCCAGCAAAAAGACTGTGAGGTTGAAGTTGCTCACCAGGCCCTCCGAAGGCCGCGAGAGCTGGAATCGGATGGCATGAAGGAGGTAGGCCCCCAGCAGGGGGAAGAGGAAGCATGATAGAAGCGCAAGAAGCTCGTGCTGGTGGAGTTCGGATGAAGCTCTCTTGCGAGCCTGCGAGCGACGACTGGGCACGAATGAGTGTTTCGAGGTAGCCGGAACACCCTCAGCTATGGTCGTAGACTTTGCAGGATCAGATAGCGACGGAGAGGTCTGTTCGTCTTCGCTGCTTTCTTCGATGATAGCATCGGAGCCATAAGGATCTTGCAATCGAATACACTGAGAAGAATGATACCATTCCCTGAATCGCTTCTCGTCAGCCAATGTCAATCACCAATTTGCTTTATTTCAAATAGCGAGGGCAACTCACCACGGCAATCTAACGGCCCAGTTCAGAAATACACTGGCTAGCCCCAAAAGCATAATATCCGTCACCACCGCACCTCCGTTCTGGAAAAGCAAGCCACCCAGTGCCGGAAGTAGTGCGAACGCAAGAGGTGCAGAATGCCAGTTCGACATTTCGTCGCTGCCTGTCAGCCGCCCCGGAACGTTTGGCCTAGGAGACAGGAGATCATCTGTAGATGAACGCAACGAAGCTCGCGCATCGTCAAGGGAGTAATCGGAGAGGAGGGAGCTGCGCCGACGATCCTTGTAATTAAGAGCTTCGTTACTCTTTTCGACTCGGCCAAGGGAACGATGCCGGAGAGGAGAGGTTGAGTTCGGGGCATGGCCATTATTCACAGAGGGGAGGGGGCGAGAGGGAGAAGGCTTAATCTCGTCGACCATGTTGTCCGGTTCCCACGATCCCCAGATCTAAGGATAAAGGAGCTTGAGATACTGTTCTCGCGTAGGGCTGTTACACCTAGCCGCAGACGCCGTGATGACCATTGGACTTCCCAACGGTGGTAATGGCTGATTTGCCACGGTGCTGGCGATACAAGTGCGAGAAGAGAGCGAAACTGACCAGCCAAGACTGATAGCGCATTCTTCGTATGCACCAGAACTCTCTGCGTCATGTCTGAAACGCCGGACGTGGCTAGAACGCGATCCTGCAAGCCCTCACGCGCTCGGAAAATCTGGGGGAACCATAGGCAGAGCACAGCTCTGGCATTCCTCAAGCATGGAGCTGCTTGGTGGGACAATCAACTCCAAGCCATCTCCAGATTAAGCCCTTGAGATGAATTATGTATCGGTCTAGACTAGCAGAAACCGCCATCATTTCACTAACCAGCTACGGAGTAGTTAGCTAGCGCCCCGGAATTCAAAACATAAAAATAAACACCAATGTTGTGCCATGTGGATAAATACGAAAAGTACTTGTGCATATACTGTACATGTTCTGTACACACACTCTGGACTGCAATAAGTGGGAAAGTGCGTGGAGAATTCCCCGGCTGATTGGCTGCTGTGTCATCATCGGATTGCTCTGCTCCCAGCATCAGACGCAGCGAACAAGACAAGAGTGGGTCCAGTATCAAGGCTGTCGCCCAAACATGTTTGCTTTCCCACTGTACTCCGCTCGCTGCTCTGCTATTTTGATGTTTTTCCCCCTGTTGGTGGATTCCCAATCTGTACCGATCTTATTGTCGCCATTCTTATTGAGACCCGAAAGGGTATTTCTGCACCTCCCCATCTCTGCGCAGCGCCAAACAGCAACTCCCGTCTGCCGCGACAAGCTGTCAATAGCCACCAGACCACCCCCTTGTGGTATTCCTTTGGCTTCTGTTTGGCCCCCCGATAAGATGGCAAATAGGCTTATTGGCACCGCTTGGAGGAGATCAATGGGTATTCGCATTGCGCGTGATCTTTTGGGCCTGTGTAGCCTCGATAACTTCAGCTATATCGAGGTTCCACACGCAGATTTTCTCTTTCCTTTCTACAGCTTCCTCACCTACCCGCCAAGGTTCGGATTGTGATTGCTCAAATCATACTCTCGTTCTCAGTCTTTGTTTCTTCTCGGCTTCCAGCTGCACAAGCAGCTTTGCTTCATATCGTGCACACGCACGCTCCCTTTTGAAATCTCTTGTCTCAATATCCCCCCCCATTCCGTTCCACTCAGAACCCATCAAGGCTCGGTTGTGGCTATCATTGCAGTGGCCAAACTCATATATCGGTTCAGAACTTCCTCACTCTGTTCTGACACACTACCTCACATACCCAAACAGTCACCACGGTCACCCACAACTCACCTCACTTCACACTCCACCCCTCATCCTTTTATATCCTTTTGCAATGGACGGACAAACTTATTCTGGTCGATCGATCACTGGCATTTTATGCACTGTCCTCAGTCTCCTCTCAGTCGTTTTATGTCTCGTTCCTCTCGCCTGGCACGTCAAGAACCGTAACATTCCCGCTTGCAGTCTCATTATATGGATCGCCCTCTTCAATTCCTTCATATTCATGAACAGTCTTATCTGGCCTACAAGCGACGTCTCGCAGTGGTGGGATGGGGCTATCCTCTGTGATATCCAAGCCAAACTTTTCTGGGCTAGTTACGCGGGCGATTCTGGTGCTGTAGCTGCCATCATGAGGAACCTGGCGCGGGTTATGGATGTCGACCGCGGCGCCCTCCTGCCGACAAAGTCTCAGCGAAAGCGAGAAATAATTATCGAACTTTCATACTGCTACGCCTACCCCATATTCCATATTGCGACGCACTACATTGTCCAATCGAATCGGTACTACATCTTTCAAATTGTCGGATGCACAGCGTCCTGGGATTGGAGTTGGCCAACCATTGTCCTGATCTACATCTGGCCCAGCATATTTTGCCTCATTGGTTCATACTATACCGGTAAGCTCACCATATCTGGCATCCTAAGGTCTACTAATTTGCTCAAAAGTCCTGGTCGTTGCGCGCCTCTACAAATACCGCCGTCAGTTCAACACTATCCTCAACTCCTCTGCCTCAAAATATACCAAATCCCGCTTCCTCCGGCTTTTCATCCTCTCGCTCATACTCATCATCGTCTACGTTCCAGTAAATGGATTTGTCTTCTACAAAAACATGGACCATCCTATGGTACCGTTCTCTTGGTCCGCAATACACGGCCCCGATTGGTGGACAATCTATATGGTTCCTACCGACGGAGTTGTCCGGTTTGACCGCTGGTTCAGCATTACCACAGGGTTTGTTATTTTTCTATTTTTCGGGCTCGGCAAGGACGCCTTAGAGATGTATCGCTGCTGGTTGGTAATGGTAGGGTTTGGCAAATGTTTCCCGAACCTCAAGCGTCCCAGCGGGGCTAGAACACTCCAGAGTAGTAGCGGCAACAGCTCCTTTGGTAGTCCATCAAGATCGAGGTGGTTTAAGAGCAACCAGCTCACATCTTCTGCAACAAATACCACTACTTCTACAAATGAGTAAGCACCACCCCTTCCATCAAGTTTTGAGCCCGACTTGACGCTCTATTTGAGCAGCACCCTCTACCGCGACAGCCTGTTCACCCAAGTTATAACCCCATCTCCGTCCGACCCGGAAAAGACATTCCTGCCAATTGTCTCCAAGGAACACAAACCAACGGAGCCTAAAATTCTGAGGACTCGGTCATCCTCATGCGCATGTAATAAAACGCGCCCACAATCCCTGCCGACATATTATCCAACGAAACCTCAACCTATAAATTCCAGATTATTTATAGGTGACGAGGAAGCTCAACATCCGCACATCCTCACAAACGTCTGGGGTGGGGATTCGGGTAGAGACAGTATTGCACCGAGTGGGGCTGTTAAGGTGCGCGTTGATGTTAATCAGACCAGTGAGGGGAAAGGTGAGATTTAGGGGAAGGTCGGTCTACAACCCAGGAGGAAGACGAGAAACACGATGTAGCTTGAGGGAGCACCTAGCTACCGGCCCTTCATAGGCCAAGATTTCTTTTCTATGGTATCCATTTCCCACCCCCCCTGAATTTTGAGCTCAATTCATTCACTCGCTTTTTTTTTTCTTCGTTCGAGGCGACCTAGCACTGGTTTGCAGCATGGGTCTATATTCACTGCATTTGTTCATTCACTCACTCACCCCGCAGATACGTAACGGACTCCTTGAGGAGCTTTTTTAAATAAACATATTTACGCGTTTTACACATACAATAAAAAAAATAAAAAACACCATCTTATCCCTCTGTAGCTAAATCTCATCAAACTCTTCAGCCTCTTCCCCCTTCCCTCCTTTTTAGAGCCAAAACATGCCCCTATTTGCCCGTTAACGACATGAACACTAAACCTATTAACCGCCATTTTTTTTCTTTTCCCTTCGCCCCCGAACTTTAATTATAGTCTCGTCGCGAATTTTTATTTTATTTTATTCTTATAGTAGGGAAAAGGTTTTCCGGGGCTGAAAAAAAAAAGAAAAGGGCGGGGGAAAGGGAGGGAGGGGGATTTGTTTGAAATTTTTTTTTTTTTACATATGAATTTTCCGGACTGTGTTGTTGGTGGGTTGTTGTTGTTTTGGTTGTGTTGGGTTGGCTTGGATAAAGGGGAATTTTTAATTTTTAATAGGAGAGTTTTATGAAAAAGGGGTGTGTATGGCGGAAGAGTTTTTTTTTAGAGATAGGGACTATGCGGTCTTTATCCTTAATTTGATATTGTACATGTAAAACAAACAAGAGTATCCCATATACGCCGGGGGTTTATATTAACACATTTGTCTGGGACTAGAGAGGGGATGGGATGTAAGGCCACACAACAGGTTCTAGTCTATGAAGACTCCTCGGTGGTTTCCGGCTGTTGATGCTGTGGGCGACTGAGGGCTGTGATGGCGCCTTTTGTGGGGGTAGGTATTAGCTTTTGAAGGTAACATGCGGGGGAATGTTCTTACGTTGAACGAGTCTCAATGTCTGATGGGTCTTGCCGTCATCTGCCTGGTAGTTATCGAGTTTCGCGTCGCCTTCGACGTAAACTAATGTCCTATTGACCGTCAATACCAATTCGTCGGCGCCACTTCCCCAAAAAGGACCCATGTGGTCCCGCAAACACGCCAACTCATGTGGCCCGAATAACAAAACACAAGCTCACCCCTTCTTCAACCCGAGTAGATATTCCTTCCTCGGCCCCTCAGCGAAAGCAGTAAATCGGTACCAACTCGTCTTCTGGTTCTCCCCTGTGCCATCGGATGTCCCGACTGCGTATTTGACCAATTCGCGGCCCGTACTCGTGATGGTGGCTTCGGGGTCTGCTGCGAGGCGGCCTACGACGGTCATTCGTGCGAGGCTGGTGCGGGGAGTAGTGGAGAAGGCGCGGCGGAGGAGGTGCGAGGAAGCGGGGAACTTGTAGAGGGATGGTGGCATGGTGTCGCTGTAAGGGGTTGGTGGAATGATGATTGGGAGTGTTGTACGCGCAGGGAGATTTCTTGGAGGTGAGGCTCAGTTTGCGTCACGAGACCGGGGAAAAAGCAGGGCCTCATCAAGCGAGGGGGGTTCAACAGAGCATTGTTTGACCCCTAAACGGTGTCGTGTTAATTTCCCGACCCCATCTCCACCCAGATCCAGGAAATCTCGCATGACAAATACGGTCGGGTCGCGCTGCAGGAATCTCGCACTCTAGGAATCGTCGCGTTGCAAGAATAGGAATACACGGCTCAGCCCCTAGTCGTGCCGTGAGAATAGAGTTGTATTGGCCCGACCATATTCTTGCAGCGCGACTCGACTGTATCCTGATATCCGACCTAGGCAGCAGCATTGCCTGTGGGATATGGAAGCAGGCTGATTGATCCCTCGATTGGCCCTGTGATGAAGCTCAAGGACCGGCGTATCCTCGCACAATTACAGAGCACATTGTATGACCCTAACGGTGCGGTTACACCACTGACAATCTTCCCGTCTTGTGAAGGGGGAATCGCGAGCGAATGTGATTACGCATCATGCCTCTGGAAAGCCTAAACACAGCTTTTGTGACATCAAAGTTTTCGGCATTGGGGGCTGAGATGCTGACTCGTGCGGGACGATGAGAGTTTGCGGCATCATCAGCACATGTGGAACCTCGATTGGGCTGAAGAGTAAATGTGATTTGCCCATGTAGCCACACGTCTTTCCCATGCAATTAGCAAGTCATGACGGGATAGCCCTGTTCTCCCACAATTAAACTCCCGGAGATGGTAGCGAGCCCCCGAGAAGGGTGTACTAAGTTCCATGCAATTGAGCACAGGCAAGGCGGCGAAGGAAGCATATCCCAATCACAGTTTGAACTGCTATGTCGAGGACAGCTAGCGTTTCTATCATGTCACATGGCGATGGTCTCCCCACCTTGTCCTGTACAACCAGGAAGCCTGTGATAGGGACGGCGATGGCGACGGGACAGATCAGATCAGATATACGCTGAGAACACGGGGACTACGCACAGCCAGGGCCAGATACCGTTTGAGGAGAGCTGCCAGAAGTTGCACGCGCGCCCATGCGACCTGAAGGAACGCCCGGGAAAGGGAGAGTCCCCAGGACACCAGTGTTGCGGTCCAGCGTTCTTCTCTGTAGGATCGGGGGCGCGTACTATGTATAGGGAGAGGCCTGGCTCCCTTGAAAGTACAGTATCATGGTAAGATGCTATACGGAGTACGCGAAAGGTCGGCGGTGGCCATCACTGGATGTCATGTCACGGTTCGTCCAGGGGCGGACATTAGCGCAGTCGCCAGAGCTTGGCACCTCCATCAGACCGTGACCTCGGAGCAAATGATAGACGCCACCACGGCATCACCAAATCCCGTTCATCATGCGGTGTCCAATCGGGGGGCCCATGTGGAAATGATTTGTCTCTCCCCAAACTTGAACCTTGCATGGGGCAGCTCGCGTTGGTGCATGCTCTTCGTCCTCTTGTGGCGCGGACAAGTCGATGGCATGTGCGACGGCGGGTTCTCCTCAGGCCCAATGCAAGAGCGCGCTGTCAAGGACTCCCGTCGCGTTGCCGGCTACAACTGGGCTGGCTGGTGGAGTTGCTTGCCTCAGGATATCCTGCTTGCTCGAACTCGTAGCCTGTCATGCCCACGGAACTTTCGATGGTAAAGCAGGGCCTTCGCGGCCAGTCGCTGGGCTTGATCCCAGTACCCAGAAACCCATTCTCGCTTTCGATGGGTAGATCTAAGACTGCGGCGTCGGATATCGCCCACTGATCCCCTAAAATTTTGTCCAACGGTGGCTCCCCAGTAAACCGGTTCGGGTGGATTGGTGCAATCTTAACTGCGGAGCAATAGTGAGTGAGATGTAATTGCTAGTCCCCATGGTTTCACGGCATATTTCAGTATCCTTCTCCCATCTTGCGTGCGGGGTGTTAGGAAACCTACCCTTGCAGGAAGAACGAGTGGTCTTACAGATTCGTCTTCTTCCCTTTTGCGCATACAGCATACCAGATAGTAATGGGACAGCAAGGGGATATTCTCTTAGAAATACTCTTTTAATTCTTTCCGCCTATTTGACAGTCTCTCATTGTCGTTCGGTCCTTGGGTCCCGCTGCCCTGTGATGGTGGTCTAAATACTCTTTCTCCCATCTACGGCCCTGGGACGTTGAAGCTTCAACCTCCGCTCTTTGTGCACTCTCTCTTTCAACGAAGTTCCCTTCCCTGGACCAAACCGGAGACCATACCAGTTCCAATATGCGTACAATCCGGTTTTTGTTTTGCGCATTTCTTGCCGCGTGCCTAGCGGTCGACCTCGTGGTTGCGTCAGAGAGATATGCGGGTCAGCGTCGCCAGGACCAGACTATTTCGACACCACCAAGTTCAGAGTCACAAGAAGCAAAGACAACTGCACAATCTAGTCAGACCATAAAAGACACTTCCACCACTGAACTGGCGTCCTCCTCGATATCCTCACAGACGGATTCGCCAACTACTGCCTCATCCCAGGTTCAATCAACTAGCTCTCTAATATCAACGTCAACAAGTCTTGGTGGCCCAACACCGTCGGCGACGAATGGTTTGAACACTCCGCGACTATATTCAATCCTACCTAAGCTGACATGATCTTAGCGACGCTGCCAGTCGATCACAACGCCCTTCCTATTCATCCATCTATCACGCCCGGCCTCTCGGTAGCGGGGGTTATACTGCTAATATCAGGCGGGGTGTACGCGCTGATTGGCATAAAGAATAAACGGTAGGCTCCCATGTACCAATACTTGGGATTTATCCTGACCTTGCTGTATAGACTTCACATCTTTCTCTCAACGGCATTCTTAACAAGTCTTGCCGTCACTGTAAGTCACAGGATAATATTAAAATCAAATGCTTGTGTACCGATCTAACATTAAGAAGGTTCTTATGGTTTATGTGATGAATCCCCCAGTTACGAATGGTGTCCAAGGAGCTTACGTTGTTGCGGCCGTTATTACAGGCCTCATTTTTGGAGCCTTGTCAACCGTATTCACAGAGGTGACGGAAGGCCTTGGCTGTTTGCTTGGTGGATTCTGTTTAAGCATGTGGTTCCTCGCCTTGAAACCCGGTGGTCTTGTAACTTCCACTGTGGGGAAAGCTATCCTCATCTCGGCCTTCAGTTTGTCTATTTTCGCACTATCATTCAGTCACTATACCAGGCCGTACAGCCTCATAGGTTCTATTTCTTTTGCGGGTGCAACAATAGTAATTCTGGGAATCGATTGCTTCAGTAGAGCGGGATTGAAGGAGTTTTGGCTTTACATCTGGGGTATGTCCTCCCCAACCTCAGATATACACCTGGAGGAACTAGTTTCGAGATGAAGAGAGGCCGATCCACCCAAGGGTACATCAGCTAACGAAAATTGGTGATAGGCTTGAACGACAATATATTTCCACTCAATACTAAAACGTATCCACATTCGCGCGGGATTAGAGTGGAGATTGCCGCAATTATTCTCGTTTTCTTCATTGGCATAATATCTCAGTTAAAGCTTTGGAGGATAATCAAGGAAAGACGGGAACAGAAGGAACAGGCTCGCAGACGGGGTAGGCACGACCTAGAAGTCCTGGACGAAGAAGTCGGTAGAAGGGTCGAAAAGGACAACAATCGGGAGCGGGCACAATGGGAGGCATTGTATGGCGATAAAGAACCTCCTTCCAATGGGAACAAGACAGATTCAGCGATATCCGGCCTGGAAGTCAACTCGGGGAGGGTATCCATCAGCTGCACCGAAACAGTCGAGAATCGAGGACTGGGGGGGGAACAAATTGAGGTGGTCGAAATGGAGACATTCGGCCTGCGAAATTCTTCCCAGGTTTCCTCCAAGACCCGGAGCAAAAGTGCCCTAGTTACAGCCCGAGTCGGTTCTGATTATGGTCAGAGCGGACGCCAAAATGAAGGTGATTGGGAACCCACCTCACCAAATGCTGACCAGCTTGCTGCACGAAATTCGGTAATCTCTAGGCATTCTACCGGTACCTCTAAACCTGTTTCACCAGTCATTAGACAGGACACTTTACAACCATCAATCGCTCCTCCACCCCCCGTTGTGCCGCTTCCATTTACTATTCCAGCAGCTACAGACTCTGATAATGAAGACGACGATGGCTCATCAGTCGCAACTTTTGCAGACTCTCACCATGAGACAATGCAGAATGTGAGGTCGTCTGGCATATCACTACTTAGAAGGCTATCTGCCAGAAACTCGAAGGCCATATCGTGCGATGAGGAAAGTCTGGTTGTTCCACATGAGGATGACCGAGCTTCCTCGATCGCTGCGACTATTGATGACTTAACTGAGGACGGCCGCTCGCAGACAGATGGCCCGCAGATTGTTGTATCAAACGATGGGAATGGGGGTGACGAGCTTCGTGACTTTGGCCTGAAATTGGATGGATTCCTTTCAAAGCCGTCATCTGGACTATCGGCTTTGCCGACTCGGCCAAATTCTATCGCTGTGGTACCCACCACAGAAGGGAACTTAGTAGGCATCGTGGCTCAGAGACCAAGTTCCATGATCGACATACGCGGATCCCTCAGCGACTCGGAGGCCAAGTTGCCCGCCAAGGGAATTAGCTCCTATTGGTTTGCCCGAACTTCCTTAGAACTTAAGACTAAACCGAGATCAGCAACAAGCAACGACACGGTTGTTAAACATCAAGTGTCCATGAGCTCATTCAAGGATAGTTTATCTCCAGGCTTGAGGGCTTCCAAATCAGCGAAGTCAGTCTCGCCTTCAGTTATTTCGGGGCAGGTGTCGCTTGCGGCAAGCTTGAGCAGCCAACTTCCGCGACGAGTATCAAAGGTGGTTATGTCCTACCGTACCAACGAATGGGCAAAACACCTTAGCATTGCAGAAAGGCCTGATCTCGAGGAGCTCAAACTTTCCGATTATCCAGAGGAAATACAAGAGGAAGGGCCGGAAGAATCTCCGAAACCGGTGAATCTCGATGAACTTCAGCAGACTGCTGAAAACGCGACACCGCCACCGGCTCCATTGCGGAGGGCGTCCCAGACGTCATTACAGCAATCAGCGATAGGCCAGTCGCGCTCGAAACACAACTCCAGAGTCTCATTTACCGAATGGCAGCCGGGGCATTCGCCATCCAACTCATTTTATCAGCAAGGCCTCGCATCAAGAACTACTTCAAACCATTCCCTTCACCGAGCTCTCACCCCTAACACCTCGACCGGTAACTTACACCAATCGACGAATTCCCCCCAGTCACCAATGTTGGCTCACCGCGGTTTCCGCAGCGCTTCTACTCCTTTACTCAGCCAGCCACATGCCGGGTTGGAACGCACGGATTCCGGCAACCTTCTCGATCAGAGGGAGAGCATGGTTCGCAACAAGCTCTCGTTCGCTTCTTCAACCAACCTCCCAATTCCTCCCGAACCAACTGCGGTGCTACCAACGAGCGATTCCGCCTCTACCTACAATTACCGCATCAGCATGCTCGACGATGACATGCCTCTTAAAGATCGCCGGGAACTCATTCAACAACAAGCCACAGTGCAAGGGCAGCAACCAAAGCCCGCCATGGCCTTTGACTCACACCAGCCCGTCCGCCCAGAATCACGAATCCAGCCAACCGAAAAGCGTGAGGCCATGTTAGCTTCTTGGCGCGAATCGGTACGACATGACCTCGCACAGACGCAGCAGCCCAAGTTCGCAGTTGAGTCTCGCCGCGCAGACATGCTCAGTGACCGGCAACAGAGTCTACTCAACCAGCGGCAGCAGGCAATGGCAATGACTTACCGTGACAGCATGCTTGATGAGCGGATGAGAAGAGCGGACATGTTGGATCTGCATAAAGAGGTCCTACGGAAGATGCAGGCGAATGCTAACAAGCACGTCTGAGCTTTCCTGATTAAGGCACTCTGGTTTGAATCGTCTGAGTGGGCGTTCCGTGGGGTCTGGCATTTCTCGTGTTGAATGTGATTTCGCTATGAGCTTCCGATACTTGCTCCCAGCCTACGGGGATTTGCTACATGTGAAAACAAATTATACCACTCTTTTTTCCGTGTTATTTTCTTTTTTAGCTTTAAATCTCGGGAGCTACCTGGCACGAGCTAGCTGACTGACCTGTTCAGTCTACGTATATATGCATACTATGGATGGGTTGAAGGGTTCGGCGTTATTGAAGGTCTTTTTCTTTTTCTTTGGCGTGGGGGAGAGGTCGACTAGACGGGATAAAGGGAAAGAAAGACTGGGAAACACTGGGAAACACTACTGCGTAGTAACAAGGTACATCAGAATAATTGCTAGACATTAATACATACTCCAATCAAAAGCTAGCCTAGTATTTATACACATTTTGACAACTACACTACCTCTGGGGCAAAATTTTTAACTTCATTTACTTTCGGGGAATAAAAATAATCCCCCCCTACTTCAGGAACCACCACTAATTATATGGAGAATGTTCATCCGCATAATTCCCGTCCACCAAAAAAAAGAATTTCCTGATGCTAATTTTGTGGCCGTGTGTAAGCTGTCCCTAGTAAGTATGAAGGAAGAAGAGAAATTTTATTTTAATGTCATATAGAAGCTAGGGCAAGTGGAATGTCTAGTATAGTGCGGGAAAGCCTGGAGAGGAATAAAAGGTTTTTTTTTTGGGTGGTGATGGATGGAGTTGGCGTTGGTAATTTCCTGGATTGGATTTGGATCTTTGTTGGGGGTTCTGCTTAGGGTTGCTCGGGGGGGGGGGGTGCACTTTGAGGAGGAGGGTTCTTTAGCTGAGAGTTTGTAGAAGTGTGTTGTTGGAGTTGTTGGAATTCAGCTAACTGCTTTAAGAATAGCCGTCCTCCGCTGTGGGACTGGATTGCACTATGAAGGGAAGTAACCATATTGGGGAAAATAACACATAGACGCAATATAGGGAGCTATATATGGGGCTGGAGATATCAGTGCTAGCTGTTTGTTCGTACCCCCCTCCTTCCTGATGGCTCTCTGGGATTGGTAAGATCGTCACGGATTTTAGTCTCTGGTGGCGGGAGCCCATAATCTAGCGATGCCTTGACCGCTACGCGTAATGGCCTGATTTTTTGGCACGCTTGTAAGTCCCAATTTGGCGGTCTTGGCTGGGATGGGAGCGTTTTTCGGGTTTTTGAAAAGTCTGCTTAGTGGTGTTTGGGCGTGCTTCACGCCTTCTAGTGGCATTGTGATCGATATTGGGCTGGTGAGGGGTTGAGATAGATCCGCGAGTTAATTTCTTACCCCGTCTGGTGACGTACATGACTGCTGTAGGTGCCGTATGAGACTCGGGCCTGGGCGAGTTGCTAGGTGGTTCGTTCTCTTCTGATACCGGGGGCAGTAGTGTCCCGTGTGTTGCTCGAGTTGCGCCTAGGAAAACTTTGCGGGGAACTTTGAAGTGGCTCGGTGCTGTGCCTTCTTTTGACGACACAACTGCGTCTTGCTTCTCGGTTAAAAGGTCGATGTCTTCAATAATGGTAGAACATCGTGCTCTTGGTTGCCAGTTTTTGATGGCCCGCTCGTAAAGCCTTTCAAACGAACCCCTATGGGCCTTGTTTGTGAACCAGTGGTGCTTGAGTGCCTGTCGAGCCGTCATTCTCTCCTTTGCATCTTCAACTATTAGCCTCTTTACGAAGTCTTTTGCGCGGTACCCAACATCTCTCCACTCCTCTTCATTATTCCCAAGACGCCGAAGAATGGATTCACATGACGAGGCGGCCTTTGATTCGTCTGGGGAATCAGACTCGGGCCAGTAGCTAACGCCCGTAAGAAGCACCGCAGTCATCACACCGAGCGAGTGCATATCGATCGACTCCGTGTAGCCCTTCCCTTTGCCTCTCCTTCCCTCTGAATAGACTTCGCTTCGTTTCGACAACCGTTAGTAGCGGAATGGGTTAACAAGGGTAAAAACGTACGGCGCAACGTAAGCTGGAGTGCCTATCAGAGTCTTCATTCGCTTCGACCAGATGTCCTTTACGGCCCTAGCGGAATCGAAATCCGTCAAAAGTACCCTTGAGCCGACTCTTGGAGAGGTGATTAGGATGTTGTCAGGTTTCAAGTCCCGATGAGCAATGCCCTTGGAGTGTAAGTATTCGAGACCTTTGAGTATTTGTCTGACTATCAGGGCCACCTCAGTGTCCTTGAGAGGCCCTTTGGCAGTGGCATAGGAAAACAAGTCACCCCCGGTGACGAGCTCCTCGAAAATATAACTAGAGATGTTAGTATGGCTGACGTTGGCTATCGGGGGTGAGTCTTATTACACTGTCCTTTCACTCCTAAATACCATTTCGAGATCTATGATATGTGGCTTCCAATCTGTTAGGGGTGGGCTTTTGGTGTATTTAAGCAACTTACGTGAGTTAGTGACTGTAGTATCTCCACCTCGCGTGCCCATCTATTGCGCCATTTTTGGGATGCTTCTATATCCCTTTTATTCTCTTTAATGTCTCCGACATGCTCTTCTGGTGACATGGCATGAAGATTCACAATTTTGCATGCTAACTGGCGCTTCGTCCGCTGATTAATAGCCATATACACTGACCCATAGCCACCCATGCCAAGCTTGCGGTTTGTTATGAGGTAACGGTCTGCAAATAGCTGAGCCTCGATGAGCCAATACCCTTGGACATTGGACGTGCGTGTTGCTAATGAATACCTTTTTTTCTGTCTCCTGGATCTCATCTAGCTTTTCGTCGGCCGACTCATAATTCTGATTAAAGATTAAATTGACTACACCACAGACCGAAATATGGTCTCCTTGGCTAAGTAGGACAGCTCCTTTCCCTTTCCCAATTGCAATCGAGTTCCAGAAAGTGCCATTGCTTGATAGGTCCTCACAGTATACGAATGGCGGGTCCTCGTCGAATTGATATTCGATGCAGTAGATGCGAAGGTGTATATTTGAGACTGCAGCGTGCGATAGGACGTAATTGCTTTGTTCGTGAGCGGACGCAACGCTGATAATTCTTAGTCGGCCATACCAGCGCTTCGGATCTCTGCCCACTAAAGTCTCACCATTTAAACCGATTGCGATGTAGACTGCTTCGCTTAAGCTTTTGGAATTGGGAATGAGTAGTGGGTATACCTGGTTGTCCTGTGTCCGTCTTGCCTGTGAGACACGCGACGGCAGTGTAGTTATCTTTACGGCAGGTTGAGTGGTTCATCTTTGCATTGCTTATCAGAGGGTGTATCATAATTTAGAGAATTGGCTCAAGATGCTAGGAAAGAACGAACCCCTTCAGAATTATCACTAGACGGAAACGCGTTCGTGAACACGAACTTGCTTCCTGATCACCTGATAGGGCAAAAAGTTTGGCCCTAACGTGACTGCACTCTAAAAGCGGCGCGTTAGAACGAAAGACTTTCCTCGCTCGCTTCTTCATACACAACCTCAACACAACACCGAGACACTCATCCTCGACAACAAGTATGTAGCTCCAGTTCTACTACTCTTTTAAACCGGTTTCCTCATGTATCGCGCGAGGGCTCAGCAGTATTTGCGTTCTGACCTATGATGCACGCATAATCGCTAACGACTTGTCAAGATCTGCTAGTTATCGACGATGAGAGCAAAATGGAGGAAGAAGCGAGTTCGACGTCTCAAGCGTAAGAGGAGAAAAACGAGAGCGCGCAGGTAAATATGCTTCTATTCATTTGATATCTGGTTGGCTAATATGTGGTTGTATTTGTAGCAAGTAAACGCCCTAAGGCTCGACCAAAAACCTCCTTGTTCCTCGAGTAAACACACCGCCTTGAGTTACGATTCCTTTACTCGCCATCTCCGAAAATGCGTTCGTCAATTTGACAGTCTATCTCTGCATCGACATTGCGCTCTAAGGTTGGGTTACCTGGCTATCTTCGTGCTGGTGTGATTGTTGCATTCACAAGCAAATGGGAATTGGACGCTTCGGGGGACTGAAAGGAGGTTGTCAACATTCATCGGGCTATGAAGGCGTTTCCTTACAAAGTGGTAGACACTCGTAGTGCCGTATCTCGCTATGTATCTTCGGTTTCTAAGAATTGATGAATGATCCGAATTCGCTTTCCAGCGTGAGTAATTTTGTACTAGCGAATGCCAAGGCTAGCGGCTTAAACTTAGTCTACACTTGTAGGCTTGACGGCTAACGTCGTTGACTGCTCTACTCTACTCCGTACTTGTTCTAGCAAGGAATTGATGAATTTCGGTCGTCCTGGCGTGTTTAGCTACAGTAAAGCCTGAACATCGACAACACTTTGTGCCTACCCTAGCTTGCACGCAAATGACAGAACGAAAGAGGAAAAGAGAATCTGGGAAGCATGAAAGATCGAGCAAGAAAACTGCTACTGGTGTACCTGAGATTGCACCAATGGTTCGAATCTCGATGATACCCGATGTTGGTGAATGGTGTCCAGTCATTGGTGAGTTTGTAACTCCCACGCTTGAATATTGTTGCGGAATACTGCTGCATCGAAAGTTGTAGAATATTCTGACGGTAACTAGCTTCGATGCCGGGTCTCGAACTTCCGAGAGCTACCTCCTTCACGTCTTTCCAGCGACTGCGTACGAGTAATCGCCATCGTCCATCGTCCGGTCTTGCTAGCAGTGAGCTGCTATTGAATTCATCCATACACCCAAAGGTAGACTATACAGGCCGCGAGGAAATCGCGGATGATAGTCTGCTAAAGCACTATGTGGGGGTTTACGACCCCGCTGTTGGAGAACTCCAGGTGATGGAGGCGCGGAAGCTGGTAATTCGGGGTACCCTGAGGAATGAAGTAACATTAGAGACTGAACTGGATGAGGAAGGGAAGCAGACGGTTCGCTGTTTTGTTAACCTATCTCTACAATGCTAGGCTAATCGAATCTCCAGAGTCGATCTCTTCGTAACGAACTTGGTCTTGCTTTTGGAACTAAGAAAGCTCGCAAAGTCATTGCCTCTCTCACTGAAAACGCAATAAGCTCCAGCAAACCTACGGGCCCTTCCTCTGGTGACGCGAATATGCCACCGGTAATTGACTCGGTGGCTACGGCTGTCCTGGAATCAATGGCTCCATCGGCAATCACTATGGCCTCACGTGAAGATCTCCAGAAAGACGTTGACGCGAACAAGCCAAGACCTAAGGCTAACCTTAGTGCTACGAGTCCGGAAGGAGTTTATCCCATCGATTATCTTGTGGGCCACGAAGAGATGAAAGCTTTGTCAGTTAAGGAGTGGGAAGATGCGATAACTGAGGGGAAAGAAATCACCTCTAAATCGCGCTACGTTTGCAGGAGGGTTCAGAAAATCGGTGAAGCACGCGATGTCCGGAAGTTGAAAGTGCTGCGCTATCTGCAGCTCTTACTTGACTTCTATTTCTGTCTTGGTAAGGTATCGAAAGATGGGAGAAAGCTGCCCCAGAAAGAGGAGTTAAGGAAAGTCCTCGGGGTGCCAGACTTCCTTGTTGAACGGGTGCGAAAGAGGTTCGCGGACGGCGGGTGAGCTACTTCGTCAATGGCGGTGCGTGTAGAGATTAGGACTGATGTTCCGTCTGGGAGCGATGTAGGAAGCCCATGACAAAATGGCGGGTAGACAACCTTATTACACATATTGCTGCCTTGGCTCTCGTTGTCGACGGCTTCGAGGTCGATATCTACGATTTGAAAGAGGATTTGAGGCTTGAAACAAAGGAGTGCGTATATCCTTGGTCCCTCAAACTGAGCCTCACAGCGATGCCTCAAATTGCATGGGATAATCCCCGACTCTGACGATTGTTAATTCAGGGCCGCACAATATTTCCAGGAGGTTGGCTGTAGAGTCCTGCCTTTGACGGACAGAGAGAGAGATAGGATGGGCAAATTAACTAAGACAGAGGCATCGTCACATAAGATGGCGAAGTTGAGAGTGCCCCTAGAATTCCCTAAGCTGAGGCGGGTTCGGACCCGGCGGTAGTACCTATTGCCTGGCAACAGATACTTGCTTCGGAGGGACTTAGTGGCTTCCTTCAATCTGATGCAAGATAATGGTTCGGTACTGCAGGCTTCTTTATACTTTAAGATAAATGCGCTATAGTAATTGTGGCCCTAGGGTTAATCATTATGACTTTCTGTGATTGGTGCTCCGGTATTTTCTTATCGTGTTGCGGCTCTGCATTCCGGGATCGTTTTCCCAAAAAGGGTTAGGTCCCCCCGCTTTCGGTTTGGGGAGTACGGATTACACCAACACCACATAATCGTTTTCCTTATCGCAGATCGATGAGAGGGTCCGGCCTAGATCGACTGGTGGATCAGGACTTGAAGTAGTATTCTCGATAGATCTCGGGACGTTCCAATTGACCTCTTCGGACTCTCGCTGGGTGCGGCAGTGTTTCCTCCAGCGGGATTCATATCTGCAATGGTCCTCGGCCGCTTGAACCAAGTTGCTCAACATGTCGCTGGTGTTGCTGCCATGCCACATCCGTTTGACCCCCTCTCTGAGGCCGAGATCGATACTGCTGTAGACATCGTTCGAAAGGAACACGGCCAACTTTTCTACAACGCTGTGACACTCTCGGAGCCCAGGAAGGCAGAAATGCTTCTGTGGCTTGCGGACCCACAGCACGCAAGCCGGCCTAGTCGCGTTGCGGATGTGGTTGCAATCGGAAGGGGTAGCAAGGTATATGATGGACTAGTAGATCTCGAGGA
This sequence comes from Geoglossum cookeanum, assembly GCA_021527025.2. Classification (NCBI taxonomy): domain Eukaryota; kingdom Fungi; phylum Ascomycota; class Geoglossomycetes; order Geoglossales; family Geoglossaceae; genus Geoglossum; species Geoglossum cookeanum. Next base: position 58,842 of record JAJDFF020000068.1, read on the forward strand.
AGGAAGGATAATAAAATGGGTGCAACTCGAGGGAGTGCAACCATTGGTAGGTTGAACTATATTTTGTACGCCTTTTAGTAAATCTCGCCGTCGGGATTTAGACAATATTCTGGAATATGCTAACACCCGGTAGATCACTATGGAGGATCTTCAGCTCGTGGAGCATATTTGCCGAATAGATCCAAAGGTTATTGAGCAATGCGGAATACTTGGGATCCCTAAAGAGGACATGTATAAGGTGTACTGCGATCGTAAGCCACTAATGCTTGGGCAATGCGCATGTAATAACTGCCACTAATCTCTACACAGCCTGGACAATCGGGTATGATGAACGATTTGGCAACAAAATTCGGCTACAGCAAGCTCTGATGTACTACCGCCCAAATGTTGATGATAGCCAGTATACTTATCCACTCGACTTTTGTCCCATTTTCAATACGGACACTCAGGAGATCATTCATATCGATATACCCCCCATTCGCCGTCCATTGAATGTAGCTGCACCAAATAACTACCACACGGCCTCCATTGAAGAAGGAGTGGGGTACCGGACGGACGTCAAACCTATCTACATCACTCAACCTGAAGGGGTCTCCTTTAAGGTGAACGGGCGGATTCTGGAATGGCAGAATTGGAAAGTCCATGTTGGGTTCAATTATCGAGAGGGAATAGTGCTTAACAATATTACGTACAACGATCGAGGGACCGAGAGACCTCTATTTTATAGGTTATCACTTGCCGAGATGGTCGTGCCATATGGGAACCCAGAGCACCCCCACCAGAGGAAGCACGCTTTTGATCTTGGGGAATATGGAGGTGGATATATGACCAATAGCTTGACCTTGGGTTGCGATTGTAAAGGAGTGGTTCATTACCTCGATGCGGCGTTTGTGAATAAGGCAGGAGCTAGCACGGTAATCAAAAATGCAATCTGTGTTCATGAGGAAGATGCGGGGATCCTGTTTAAGCACGTAAGGCTCCTTTACTATAGGAATTCGATTACTGGTGGTCTTAACTGACAGTATTCACCAGATGGACTTCCGGGACGGCTCCACGATAGTGACCCGTGGCCAGAAGCTCGTAATCTCTCATGTTTTTACGGCTGCAAACTATGAATACTGTGTCTACTGGATGTTCCACCAAGACGGTACAATCCAATTGGAGGTTAAACTAACTGGCATCTTAAACACGTATGCGATGCATCCCGGCGAGGATACTCATGGCTGGGGCACTGAAGTCTACCCCGGCGTCAACGCACATAATCACCAACATTTATTCTGCCTGCGGGTGGATCCCAATATCGATGGGCCGCAAAATACAATATTTCAAGTTGACGCTGCCAGAGGCCCCGGAGAAATAGGTAGCGCAGAGAACTTTTATGGTAATGCATTTTATGCGAGGAAGACCAAGTATTCAACGGTGAAAGAAGCGGTCTCTGACTATGATGGAAGCACTAGTAGGACATGGGAAATGGCTAATACAAATAAAACAAATCCTTATAGCAAACAGCCCGTTAGTTACAGGCTCGTGAGTCGAGAAGTGCCTACCTTACTGCCGAAGCCCGGTGGTCTTGTATGGAAGAGAGCTGGATTTGCAAGACATGCTGTACATGTCACAAGATGCAAGACGATCCCTCCTTTATATTCTGGTATGGGGTTGGTGTAGCTAATACAATAGCTTTTCCTAGATAACGACGACGAAATCCACCCTGCTGGCAGACATGTTCCACAAACCTCCGGCGATCCATCAAGGGGTTTGCCAGAGTGGATCGCAGATGGAGATGCTAGTATTGAAAATACGGACATCGTGCTATGGCACACCTTTGGCATCATCCACTTCCCGTCTCCCGAGGATTACCCCATCATGCCGGTAGAGCCCATGACTCTGCTGCTGCGGCCGCGGAATTTCTTCCGCCGGAATCCTGCCCTGGACGTTCCCCCGAGTTATTGCTCAACGCCAAGTCAGGTTGCTGCAGCGACAAAGGGCACGAGCGCGCAGATGACAAACGTAGCGGATAAAATGAGTCGGCTGGCTTTTGCCAGTGGAGATGCAGAGTGCTGTGCCAAGTGAGGGGATGGAGCTTAAAGGCTTTTCCTTTGCACTAGACCTGGGACAGATATCGAGTCTAGTACTGAGTTGTTTGGGATGCTTTGTTTGTTAGCGTAGGGAGATGCGAAGGCAAATTTTGTATGTATTTTGTATGTATGTACTGTATGCTCCGTATGTACTGTATGTACATGTACATACGTACAAACTACATATGGTTTATGGATAAGGGCAATTGGTGATACGGTAGCACAGTATATAATCCATATCTCACATTATCTCACATTCTCTCTCTTTGTAATTTCGGGGAAACCTGGAGTAGCTTGAACGCGGGATTGTTACATTTTGTGCTGTTTGTTCTTTGTTCTAGGGTAGGGTAAAACAGACGGTCTTGCTTGGTTGATAAACGTGGCTTGTGGGCATGTGTGGAAGGGGATGGGGGAGAAGGGGGAAAAAAAAAAAGAAAAGGAGAAACTCCGGATGAAGAGGGAAAGTAGTCTACCTCCCTCTCCCTCCCCCCCCTTACTAGCTTTGTTACTCTTCTTACCCCTTCCTCTTAATCGCCTTTTCAATATCCTTGGCCAAAGCCTTCAAATCCGCATCCCCCTCGACATCCAACCCCTTAGCCACCCACTCGGCGGCCTCCTCCAAGCGGCCCATCTCCATGGCACATTTCCCACGACGCCACCAAGCCTTCGCATTCGCAGCCTTCTTCATCTCGATGCTAGACTCAGCATCCAGCATACCCAGGGGCCAGTTCTGCATAGCCATGTGGGCCTGGGCGCGATTCGCATACAGGGCGGCGACCTCGTCGCGCACCAGGCCGGCCGGCTCCCACCCGGGCCGCCCCACCGCCATCTCGATGCCAAACGTGTACATTCGCACCGCGTCGGCGTACTGGCCCCTGCGGAACGACGCGTTGCCGCTTTCGCGCAGCTTTTGGATCTGCGCTGACCGTTTGGGGTTTACCGGGAGTGGCGGTGGCGGCGTGGGTGTGTCGAGGTTGAGGAGCGCCCGGTGCAGTGTGTTGAGGGACGTGAGTTCGGTGATTAGTGCGGTGGTGCTGGAGGAGGAGGAGGAGGCAGAGGCTGGGACCGACACCGCTTTGGAGGCTGGGTCGATTTGCACCGGGAGATGCGTATACGTGTCCTCCATAGTCCGTCCGTTCTCTATCTCGCCGTGTCAGCGGGTTTGAGCCAGCTTTTCTCTCTCCCTACTTTTATTTCTCCTTGCAATCAGGGCCATATGCACATACCCTTTCTTCAGCGAAGGGTGGCGAGCAACAACTCCCACGGAGGTAGAGTAGTTTGAAGATATTCGCGGATAATGAATGGTTTCAGGAAAGCGCCAAGATAACAGAAATCCGTGGCAAGCTCACCCCCGTTTGAGCGGGTGAGCGACGCCGCTCTATGCTTGCCACTAGGCGGTGACAGTTGTGACTCATTCGACCTGGGCCGGGTGACGAGAACCAGAACGACAACAACACAATGAATGATGCCGGCGATACAGTGGGTGGTCAAAAGTTTCCGCGCGAAATACGCGAAACACATGAAAACGCATCTTTCACCTCAACGAGCATCCTACAACCATGCCTCCACGCACACCCCTAGGCCCTGCAAGTGCAAATGCATGCATCCAAAAGAAGACCAAGACTTCCAAACTTGAACTGAGCCCTCACAAACATTCTGTAATCAAAGGGTTGCACAAGGCTGACTGTTCTATAAAGGCAATCTCAGAAATTGAAAATACACATTCCTCTACAGTATACAACATACTCAAACTCCTCCACATTAAACCAAAAGAATACTCTCTACCTCATTCTGGACGTCCTCCTACCCTTGACAAAGTTGAAAAGTGTGCAATTATCCGATTCGTTTGTGAAAATATTAAAACATCCTACTTCGAAGTCAAGCAAAAGTTACAGCTTAGCTACAGTATCTCAACTATCCATCGCACCGTTATAAAGCTAGGAATAAAGAAGTGGTTGGCTAAAAGGTGATCAATTTTGACAAAAGAGTTTGCTAAATCACATTTAGTATAGTGTCATGAGCACAAGAATTGGTTTACAGAGCAGTGACAAGCCTATATTTGGTCAAATGAATGCAGTATTGAACTCGGCAGTGGTAAGTAACCAGAGTATTGCTTTAGTACACCTCAACAAAAGTGGGAAAAAGAAATGATTCAGATATACAACAAAGGCAAAGCTTGCACAATAATGGTATGGGCTGCTTTTTGTGCAGGGAGGTGCTCTCAACTGGTGTTTATGCCAGGAGATCCTGAGGTAAAGTGGGGTGGGGTTATATTAGTTATGTACTTGGATATCTTGAAAGATGAATTACCAACAATATGGGAACCTGGCTTAGTTTTTATGCAGGACAATGCATCAATACATATAGTACGCCGGGTAAAAAACTGGTTTAAAGAGGAGGGGATTGAGATATTAGAATGGCTGTCCTACTTACCAGACTTGAACCTTATTGAACATGCTTGGAAGCGGTTAAAATAATAGGTATGGAAACACCACCCAGAACTTTTAGAGTTGAAAAGCAAGGGTCAGAACACTAAGGAGACAATGTTGAAGGCTCTTCAAGAGGGTTGGGACGCTATTGAGGAGGAATTCTTTGAGAAGTTAATTGAAAGTATATAGAGAAGGGTGTATGCTGTTTGTAAGGCAAAGAGATGGTATACCAAGTATTAAGTGGATATATATTTTTAAAACAATTTAAAATTTTCTATAGACTTATATCAATTAATACACAAAGTTACAACTTGCTCTGACCTCTTGTGATGGTGCAGAAAGAGTTGGAGTTGGTAGCGTACAGGCTTGATGGAATGCGTGCGCGGAAACTTTTGACCATCCACTGTAACAACAATGAACTTACCTCCAGTAGAGGGAAGAGGCACAAGCATTCTGTCCCTAGCCAGTAATCATCATTATTTATAAGGCCTACCCAGTCAACCAAACAGAGGCTACTCATATAAGATAGCTTCCAGTACTGTCTCTGTGGGTACAATGAACGGAATGCCTTAGATACATCATACAATATTTCCACTGCAAGCCAAGTTGCATTTAGTACTTTGCTCTACTCACTTCAGAAAATAATAGCTATAGTTGATAAAATTGTATACCAATTATTAGTTTGAGTATTACAAGTCTTAAGAGCTCCTTCCAGCTTCACTTACCTATTACGAACATAGATTCTGGGCACTTGAAAAGCAAGATAGGACTACTTCTATTTGACGATTCAAAGCTAAAGAGAAGAAGAGATGTAGAAGGAGACTTTACATTTATATATATAAAAAAAAAAGCTATTGAACCCGCTACAAACTGTCACGAGCTATGCCATCCGCAGTTGGGCTTATTGGCTATTCAATGAATAGTAGTAGTTTGCGGTATGGCCTATTCGTACATCTGTTGGGTAGTAAGCCCGGTTGAGGTCTGCGTAGAATCTTGCATCATTGTTAAGGTCCATATAGAGGTTTGAGGGCTTTGTATTATCGTAGTAGTATTTTGGTCAGTTGCTAGGATGCTTATAGTGAGAACAATGGTTATAGCGTAATCATAATATAAACAATAATTAGGGCTCGAAACCTATTTCATCAGTGAAACTTATGTATTGACTTGACTATCTAACTATGAGGCTCTGCCTCTAGTTATAAACGTCCTGATAGTAATGCTAGTATTATCTAATAGGCCTCTAGCCTCCGCAATCTTAATCCTGAGACTTATACTGGTCTCATCTATTGTTTTGCATCGTACATATGTAATGACACTTCCAATGCTGTGTTCATGGCATTGCCGTTATCATGGTAACACCATATCTGTGGCAATGCCGTATTCATGGCATTGCCTTTGTGGTAGCGAGGCATATCTCAACACTCTCACTTATCTACCACTGCCCATTACCTAATACAGGTCATATGCTCTCTTGTGGGCGTTTAGACGACCTCATGAAAGGGCCTTCGTGAGATTGTCTGCTAGCATATCGCTTGTGCTAATATAGTCCATTGTAAGGGTTACCTCCTGCAGAGACCCCTAAGGTGGTTATGGCAGTATGACACCGTCCAACTGGCTTGGTCACTGATGGTATGATAGCGAGTTGACGTAGACATATGTAGGCTTGGTCAGAGCGCCGAGTTTTACTGAGGGTCGCTGACGACCCACTGGGTAGGCTACAGGTGGGTACGATGTCAGAAGGCAAGAGGATCAATTCTAGTATGTAGAAAAACTGATTGCTGGCCTCCTCCTGAGGCTCAGCTGATTGACTAAATACAGTAATGGAAACCATACAGGGTTACCCTACTGCATACCATTCCTGCGACCAGCATAGGCTCCTAACATTCATAGTAACCACGTTTCTAGAGATTAGATCTCAAACATGGTGGTATCAAACGTCTATGGCCTTAGTCTGGCCATAGTGTTCTGGGTACTTAGCGATTGTAAGACAAGTTTGGTTGTCTCCTTGCAGTAATATAGATCTATTCTTCTGTAGATATCTTTCATATCCGGCATCCAGGCATAGCTGCCTCAACTATGCTGCTTCTCATGTCACCTAACTGAGAGCGATATACTCGGCCTCCATCATTAAGGAAGCCACCAGCAATTGCTTCCGCCTTGCCTATGCAATGGCGCTGCTGGCAAGTACGAAAAACATTCAGATATGCTTTTCCATGATATGTCCTCCGCAAAATCACTGTCTGAGTAGCCTATAAGGCTTGACTTGTTCTTTCCACTACTGTAATGTAGTTCTGCTTCTATTGTGCCTTTAAGGTACCATAGTAACCGTTTCGCCATGATCCAGTAGGTTTCTGTAGGATTCTGGTTGAACTGTAGTAGTCTTCCTATAACAAAAGTAATGTACGGGCATGTGGTAGTTGTTATCTATATTTTCTTACCTATCAGACTCTGGTAGTCTTTGCGGCAACATCTTGGGTTGCTATCCCAGGCTGGAATAAGCTTCAGTCCGGGTTCCATAGATGTAGCTATCGGTTTGCAGTTCTCTAGACCAAACTCCCATAATATGGCCTCGATATACCGTTGTTGCTGGATCGTAATAACCCCTGAGGCCTGAGTGACCTCCATACCCAGTAGCTGGCAACACTCTCCTAGGTTCTTTATCTCAAATCTGGACTAAAGCATTTCTTTGGTCTCTTCAATGGGATTCAAGTCCTTGGGGCCAGCAATAGCCATATCATCAACGTGAGCTATGATCAAAACGGTCCCGTTGGTATATACTCCATAGTTCGAATATAGCTGTCGATATCCATTAGCTATGAGGTAGTCTCGTAGCTTCTGGTTTCAAATCTGTGCTAACTGCCTCAAGTCGTATAGGCTCTTTAGTAGCTGGCAGACCTTGCTTCTGGCCTCGTATCCTTTCGGAGCGACTATGTAGAACTTTTCGCTCAGGTCTCCAGCAAGGTAAGTGCTGACAGCATCAGTCAAATGTATCGTGAGTCCCTGTAGTACTGCTATAGCCAGCATGAACCATACAGAGTCTATTCGTACAATCGGTGCAAATGTTTCCATATAGTCGATGCTGAATTGCTATGTGAAGCCTTGTGCAACTATCCTGGCCTTAAGGCGGTCCATAGAGCTATCAGAATGCCATTTTACCTTCAACACCCACTTGGAGGTAACAGCCTTCCACCCCATGTGCAGGTCCTTGAGACGCCAGGTCTCATTAGTCTCTAAAGACTCAAGCTCTTATTTGATAGTAGCCTTCCACTGCTTCCCATAGGTGGGGTCTCCTACTGCTTCCACATATATCTACGGTTCTGGTATATCCAGCATTACCATAGTGTATACTCTGCCCAGTATCTTGCTGGTTAGCTGGCATATATAGGTGCTCTGGCGAAGCATCTGATCCTCAGATTCCGGCAATTCGCTGTCATGGGCGAATTCAGACTCCTGAGCAAGCTACTTATCTATTAGGGCTTGCTCATTATTCTGAAGCAATTGGGGTTCTGCGTTCGATTCCAATCCTCCCCTTGAGTGCAGCACCCCAATCTCCACCTCTATGATATTTGTCACGAACGTAGATTCCGGGCGCTTGGAAAGCAAGGTAGGACTACTTCCATTCGACGATTCAAAGCTAAAGAAGAGAGAAGGTATGGAAGGAGGCCTCGCGTTTATATACATAGGAAGAGAAAGCTCTCGAACCCGCCACGAACTGTCACGAGTCATGCCAGCCGCGGTTGGGCCTGCTGGCTATACTACGAGCGGTAGTGGCTGGCGGTTGGTCTGTCCGTAGGTTCGTTGGGTCCGTAGGTTCGTTGGGCAATGCGGTTGAGGTCTGCGTAGAGGCTTGCGTCATGGTTAAGGCCCATGACGGGGTTCGAGGGCTTTGCGCGAGGTTCGTGGGTCTGGCGATGAGCTCATGCGGCTCGATGCGGCTCGTGGAGGCTAGGTCGGAGGCGATCGGGGGGCTCGGATCGGAGGTTCGTAACAATATTGGGCCAGCACTCCAAGGCCTCCTCTTCATGTAGGAGCTCGATAGTACTCTGGCCATATGGCTGTGCCGCCATAGCTTCATGTTCATTAAACACAATCTTTGTCGCTGTAATTACCCTCTGGGTGTGGGGGTTCCAAAGGTGGTAATTCGCAGCTGTATCAGTATACCCAATTAAAGAGCATTTCTTTGAGCTCTTGTCCAGGTCAGTATGTAGAGCATTGGGGGTTAAATTATAGGTGTTACAGCCAAAAACCTTCAGATGAGCGATATCTAGCTTGATACTAGTCCACAGTTCCTCTAGGGTCACATTATTGTCCTTGGACAGCACCCTATTTCATAAGTATGCCGCTATCTGAACCACTTCTAGCCAGAGCTTGTGTGGTAGGTCCAAGTCATTGAGCATAGTTCTAGCTTGCTCAATGATTATTTGGTTTATTCATTCTGCCACCCCATTCTGTTCAGGGGTATATGGTGCTATGAGCTCTATGGTGCCTCCATGGTCGCAGATAAGCTTGTGAAGCTTCTTTAGCTCTGGGGCGTTATCATAGCAAATAGCCAGTACCCGCTCCCCACTCTCGGCTTTCGCATGCTACTGCCAGGCCTCGAAAATGTTTTTAGCCTCGTTCTTAATGCCTGTGGGAAACATCCAGGCTTTCCTGGAATAGTCATCCATAATAGTCAGTATATAGCATTGACTATTGATACTATGGGTCCGATAGGGCCCTCAAAAATCCACATGGACCTGGGTCAGACGTTTGGTGGCCCACTATATGGTCTCTCTGTGGTGGCGCCAATCCTGCTTGCCATATATACATGGCTCGCAGAACGGTTTCTCTTCCATGGCCAGGCCTAAATCCATGCCTGTGGTCATGTTCATGATACTATCTGTTGTAGTATACCTTGCTGCCACTATGGCGCTATGGTATTACCATAGCACATGTCAGAAATAAATAGGGCTCTGAGGGTTGGAATGCCCTAAGGCGCTATTGGAATGGGTGGACTGCTTTGAGGCACAGGAAGGCTCTGCCGTGAGGCATGTGCGCAAGGGCAGAATCTCACAGGTATTGGCCTTGGGCCAATGCGACGAACCTCCAACTAGCATATAAGTAGCACGGAAGGTAACTAAATAGATAGTCAGAAAAGTCAATTGAATTCTTATTGTTGCCATGAACACTAGTCTTAACCATTGTTTATACTGCCTCCACCCGATTGCCCGACCAACCTAAACATAGCTGTGCCAACACTATCTAACCTTTTATAGCTAATGTGTCTGAGCCTTTGATACTATATCTCTCGTGGCGAGCTGCCCGTGGCTCCCATCATGGTCGATATGGCCTCTGCCTTGTGTATGGAGTCAATATATGCTCCAAGAACATAGAGTCATTCGATTTGCTGAACAGTAGCAATCTCACGCCCATTCTGGGTCAAGAAAGTGCCCTTATTACTTTTGACCATAGTGATGCCTCTATCCGCCAGCTGGCCTAGTGATACTAAGTTGCTATTAATTCCTGAGGCGTGCCAGATATCTATCAGCCTGAGCCTGTAGGTCCCAGGCACCTTCATGATGCCCCTGTCTTGTACCTTAATGCGCTGGCTATTGGCAACTTCGAGTTACTGGCTACGAATTTCCTTATACAAGATGAAATAATTCATATCACCAGTAATATAATTGCTGGCTCCCAAATTGATGAGTTAGGTGCCTGTTGGCAAATCCTCACCATGCTTGTTTACAAGCAGCTAGTCCCATTGCTCTGGATCGAGGGTGATGCCCACTTTCGCATCCTTAGGTTCTAAATCCATTTTGCCCACCTATGTATTCTTATCGGCCTCCTGTTTTGTTCGTTTGAGCATTTGGCAGTCCTTTTTGAAGTGGCTTAGCTTGCTACAGTAGTAGCATCTATGGGGATCCTTCATTATAGAGCCTGATCCCGATGATAATCCTGTTCTTATTGTCATGGCCTTTATGGCCGTGCTGGTACCGATATTCTGATCCTGGCTATTCTGTTAGTACAATTCCTTGCCAAGATACTGTTTGACTGCCTTATTGTAGGTTAAGTCCCATATGGTCTGTATGCTAGCTACCACATATTCGTACTCTATTGACAGCATGTTGATTAGTAGGCAAACCTTGAAACATTTCCAACGTTCCTCAGGGTCCTTGTGCTAGATATTCTCAAGCTTATTCTAAAGGTCTTCTAGCTTCTGTGATGCCTCTTGGATTGTAGTGCTACTTGTGGTCTGTAGCTTCATGATGCTTATCATAATCTGATAATATGCTTGCTTCCCATCAAGCCGGTAGATATCCTGGAGCTTCTGCCAGGCCTCTGCTATGTTCTTGATATTGCGGATAGCTCGGCCCTTATTTTCGTCCATAGATCTGTCTAGGATAACATAGGCTATCCCATTTCACTGATGCCAGTTTGCGATGGTGATGAGCGTGGCATCTGGGCTACTAGGCTCAGCTTCCTGGCTACTGACAATCAGCCAAACTCCTTGGACAGTCAAGATGTTCTTAGCTTTGGCTGCCCAATCAACGTAGTTTTTCTTGTTTAATGCAATTTTTATATAGGTAAGCCTGATACCTCCATTGAAGTCTAGAGCCGCAACTCTTATAGTTGAAGCTACTGCTGGTATGCCTGAAGCATCTGGCAGGGTCTCGAACGAGGTTTCAGACAGTCCAGCATTGTCTACTGCTTTGACTACTGGTCTTGCTGTATTCCTTGGTGCCATTCTAGGCTCATAACCTATTGGCACAGTGGTATTCTGGTTGGTCGCTAGGATACTTGTAATGGGAATGATAGTTATAGCGTAGTCACAATATAAACAATGGTTAGGGCTCGAAACCTATTTCGCTAGCGAAACTTGTGTATCGACTTGACTATCTAACTATAAGGCCCTGCTTCTAGTTATAGATATCCTGAGAGCAATGCCAGCATTACCTAGGAGGTCTCCAGCCTCCGCAATCTTAATCCTGGTACCTATACTAATCTCATCTATTGTCCTACATTGCATATATGTGACAACGCTTCCAATGCCGTGTTCGTGGCATTGCTATTATCATGGTAACACTATATTCATAGCAATGCCATGTCTACAGCATTGCCTCCGCAGTGGCAAGGTATATCTCAATACTTTGCATGAGGTTCGTAGGTCTGGTGATGAGCTCATGGGTCTAGCAATAAGCTCATGCAGCTCAATGCGGCTCAATAAGGCTCGTAGAGGCTAGATTAGAGGCTCAGATTGGAGGCTTATAACATTACCCACTCTGTACATATTGATAAATTAATCCTATTATGTAGTAACTACCATAGGTCCTATAACGTGCTATTTTTAGAATAGATTATGCTGCTAGAAAACCTTGATTTTTTCATCAAATGAGAAGAACAAGATTACCGATAGCAAGAAGATACCGCTTATGGAGGTATCGCCATCCTCAGAACTGTTTTGTCTTTGGGCAATTATGTTGGTGGATTTGTTTCCTATTTTTTTCATCATCCAGTGGTACCACCAGTGAGGGTAGCTATGTTTTCCAAAATATATTTGGAAGCACCAACCACAGTAATTTTAAAAGTAGCACTGGCTGCTTTTCAGTCATTTTTAAAAAACCAATAGCTAGGAATTGGCATACAAGATAGTGTCACCTTCAAGCTATATATGCTTCTTTTGCTGTACAAGTATTAGAAACCATCCGGCCCCTCAGCAGAACCTGGCATCACTGATACCTTGGCTACTGTTATTAGTGAGGAGAAGCTAGTGCCAGACAACAGGGTAGTGGATATCACAGTACAAGAGACTACAACTATAGGTACTACTAGCAGGTCATTTGATAAGAGTTACTGTAATCCAAATACATTGGAACAATATTATCAAAGTAGCCCTTTTGCTAAAGCTTCTAGAGTAGAAAAGCCTTAACATATACCCCCCCGGCTCGATTTATCTCCTTCAAAATCAACTTTGGGCGGTATCGGCAATAATAATGATAAAACCTGGGGCCCTGACCACTTACTTTCTTTTGAACTATTTGTATTTGGTCCGGAATTGACCTCTACTAGCATGATGGCTTGGTTGGCGGGAATTTGGGGCCTTGAAGGTGGAATGGAGTAAATAAATGTTTGCTGATATGATGATTAGTACCTTGCCTTTATCCGCTTTAAGAAAATAAAAGTTATAGTTAACAAATCTTTTACCAATTATTAGTTTGTACATTATAAGTTTTTGATAGCTCTCTTCTATACTACCTATCACTTTCTATGTACTAGGTATCCCCACCAAGTACTATAATGCATTATCCCTAGAGTAAATTATGCTGTTAGAGAATATATATTTTTTTTATTGCTGGGGAAAGTGGGGGAGCTAGTCTACAAATAGCAATATGGACGAGTTGTTCATGGGGATACTACTGTCTCTAGAACCGTTCTAGCTACAAGCAATTATGTGGGGATATTTGCCGCTTATTATCTTAAAAATTATTTATAGCTAAATGTACTTTCCCCAAAAAAACATGACAAAGTTTCAAAAAGTTATTTTTAAAGATGAGCCTAGTTATTTTCAACTGACGGCTAAAGACAAATCGATATAAAGCTGCATATGCTTCTTTCCATTCAAAGCGCTTCCCTCCCTATATATGTATCATACAAGCATAAAAAACTATCTAGGCTCTCAGCGGAACCTGGCATTCTTAGTACCTTGACTGCTGTTATTAGTGAGAAAGAGCTAGTACAGAGGAACAGGGAAGTGACTATCTTAGTACGAGGGACTATAACTGCAGGTATGTAAGGGTCACCTCCTGCAGGGACTCCTAGGGTAGTTATGACAGTGTAGTGTTGTCCAACCGGCTTGGGCACTGATGGTATGGTGGCGGGTCAACATAGACATGTATAGGCTTAATTGGAGTGCCGGGTTCTATTGAGGGTTACTAATGACCCGCTGGGTAGGCTACAGGTGGGTATGATGTCAGAAAGCAAGAGGATCAATTCTAGTATATAGAAGAACTAATCACTGACCTCCTCCTGAGACTCAGCCAATTGATTAAATACAGTAATAGAAGCTATACAGAGTTACCCTGCTGCATAGCATTTCTGCAGCCAGTGCAGGCTCCTGACAGCCAATCTCGTTTTACTGCTGTTTCTTAATGGGAATATCTTTGAAGTGCATTCTGTATCAACAAGATAGCTTAATATGCTTCTTGCAATACATCCAGTATTATGCATCAGCTTTCTTGATAACATGAGATATGTTTTTACAAGAGACAGTTCTCCCTAGTAAGTGTCAGAGCCTAGATAAGTGGTCGCAGGTACTCTGGTCGGCGTATAGCAGGTGGATGTATACTCGATGCTACGAACTGTACGGTTCGTGTAGGTTCGTAGTTCATATGTATAGTAACACGGTTATGACTCTATACTAATGGTACTCTAGATACAATATATGTGTTGACCGATAAGGTTGCAAGAGGTATCCTCGTCGGTCTCTAATAGGGGTTCGCAAGCCACAAACCTTGGCGGTGCGAGCATGGCTCACTCTGCGGTCCGAGCTCTCGTATGGCCGTTATAGCCATGATGCATTCTTTCATTATATTGAGGGCAAAATCCCTAATCCAGATCCCTTTGATACTGGCATTAGCAACTTCTGGACATATAACCTTGCTCTCTCATTTGTTATACCTGGATCTTGCTCCATTGAAGTTCCTGTCTCTATTTCCCCCAAACTGACCATTTCAGATCCACCCAGTACAAATGCCACTGTGGTTCCATCTCTATTAGAGTTTACATGGGACCCAATGCAAATGCTGTTTATTGCTGAGGCAGGAAAGCCATTGCTAGTTGGATGGGTTAATCAGCTTAATGCACCAGTGTATTCAAGACTGAACATTACAGTCAAGAGAAAAGGAACCACTCCTGTACCACAAGGAATGAGTGGGGTAGCATTTGCAGTAGTAACAACACAACAGCCAAATAATGTCAATGATCTGGCTCTTGCAACACTCGCAGGGCCGGTCATTGTAACAATCTCTTAGAACAAAGCACATAAAATAAATATTAATGGAAGCTTACATGATCATCTTAAAGGCTCGATAGATATGCGCGGGTCATGTTCCATTTGATCCCAAGTTCATTTGCTCTGTATCCCTAGGCTTTCATACTTCTCAAGGGTGAGTACCGGAAAGCAAGGTTTATGATCGGGGGCGGTATAACATCCGTCCCTGTATCGCGAGCCACCCTCTGTAGCGAGCCAAATTGTAGGTACTTCAGTTTTAGAGCAATGTTAACTTCTTATACACATCCGCATTTACTTAATTCTATGCAAGTGCTCTAGTTTGGCCTCTCCGGCACTGCCGGGACGTCTCGCACCTTAAAAATACGCTGGCGCCGCCGCGTCGTCGCTGGTTTGCGGAGAGGCCCCATCCAGTGGCATCACAGAGCAGCTCCACTACAATTCCAACATCGAGCTCTCGCCACTATTGATAGCCATAATACGACAGTATCTGAGGCGCGAACCCTCCCTATTACGTTGACAGGTCATCCTTAGGATTGTGGCTGCCGTGCGGGGCCCTCACAAAGAAGCGCTAACCCGAAGGGGTTGACTGGGCGCAGCAGGCACTGATCGAGAAGCAATTAATTACTTTTCGAATTCAGGATCTGTGAATGAAACCAAAAGCTTAGAATTGTATGAACAATTTCTCTCTATGCATGAAGAATAGCTCAATTATATTATCATAACCGTACCTCCAGATATAGAACGCAGCCTCTAACTGCTCAGAGAAATATGTTCAAACCCATCATCGCACTCTCAAGCATCAGAGCCCTTAGCAATGCTCTTTTTTAGATACCAAACCGGGAAATCTCCTTGCCCGCACCTCGTTGTCCTCCTTCTCATGTCTCTTCAAGACAATTCGGATCCACACTGCCCATATGCCTAGGACTAGTCCAGTGAGAGGAATCGCGAACGCCCAGTAAGCCCAGAAGTACGGTCCCACGATTTCTCTCTTGGAGCTAGCTTGCCAGTTGAATAGGGGCATCGCGAAGAAGGACTGGCATGTGATTAGCGGAAGCTTGCAATTCGATATTCCACACAAAAGATTTGAAGAAATAAGAGTGCTTACCGCCACAAAAGTTCCTGGGAGAAACGCAATAGTTAGTATAGCAACGGTTTTCATGGCTGTGCTATCTCGGCTGCTAGCAAGTGCAATGACTTTCGAATCGCGAGCAACTTCGATATTCAACTTGTTATCCCGCTGCGCCAGGAAATTATATGTCTACCCCATGCCAAGTTAGTCCCACAAGGAAGAAAATCCTTTGTGACAGGAACGTACAAAGGCCAGTTGCGTCTGACTTCGCCGTTGCAGGTTCTGCAGCCGCAGAAATACGTTTTTCCGTGAATCGATTAGAAAGTCAACATGCTTGATCAGCGTGCGAGTCAATTCTCCAGGTCTTGGAGATGAGATCTGCAGGTCTAAGATCGCTCCACGGGCTTGGCCCAAATGCATCAGCACGGCTTCTGATTCCCGTTCGATCAGTGAGAGAAAGACGCTACACCCATTCAGCCGCTGTACTATTGAGGGGAGATCAAGATCGAGCGGATCAACAGCTTTGGCGTCGTAGGGTCTCTGTCTTGTCTCATTTTCAATTGCGACGATTTCATTCGTCCAGAGTTCATCGTCTCGAAGTGTCAAATTTGTCTCCAAGTCCATGATCAGCACTGGAAGGAGCATTGGATGCATAGCCCGCGGTGCCATTTTGATGAGGAAGCGTTTGATACGGGGGATAGATTCCTCAGCTGGATCAGAAGTGCAATGCAAGAAGGCGTATGTAATGCTTCTCTCGGGATCCCAGGACGCGGCTACGCACCAGAACGGGCTGTGATGAAACATTGTGCTAAAGATGTAGGCTGCGAGCGTTAAATTAGGACCTGCTACGAAATGTTAATTCTGCACCCCTCATTTCGACTTACAAAACCGCTCCGCCTCAGCATCCGACCTATCAGGCGGACAATGCGCAAAGGAGCAGTGGCGTCTGCCTATCATCTGTGTGAATCTTTTCGGCAGCCGGAATGATTCTATGATTTTGACAAAGTCTGATCGAGACCAGAACACCGTTTTGTCGCCGCAATCCGTGTCCTTGTCGATGTATGAGTATCTGGGGAGGTAGTGAGCTTACTTCTAGCTATGGATCAAATATACGCACATCAATCGAAGACCGCCAACGAGGGGGCGATCAGGGACGACATCCGGAGTCTGCTCCTTGACTCAGCTTTCCATGGTCCTGGTATATATATAGCCCTCTCACCAACTCACTTCTGAGAGGTATTGATCGAGGTTCTCGCCGTGGAGAACACCTTCCTGGATATCGGGTTCTGTTGCGCCCTGCTTTCCGGTTATTTCGAGTGTTAATCGATCAAAGATGATGTTCACCTCATGTTGCCAAATGTCAAAGAAGCTATTTTTCTGAGGCCTGTAGTGAATGACGTCTAAATATTCTCCGTAGTCCCACGAATCCATCGTACATTCAGAGTGCTAGGTATGTTCATAGGATAGTGTCCGGTGTCTAGGAGTCGCAATTTCTGAAGAAATATTCAGCTCGAGCAGCATGCGCCCGGCGGAGCCTTACAAGACATTGGTTCCTCAGGCCACTACTCCGGTGCCAAGTCGCGCTAACCCGGAGGGGTAGCACCCTCACAGGGGCCTTTGTATGCCAGCGCCGCTCTCTCACCACCCTCAGGGCATTTGCAGATTTTTGGTGGGATTGCCGTTCGGCCAGCGTGAAATGTGCAACGCGATTAGCATCATAGCCAACAACGTCGCCTCAATTTCTTGGAAATATATTTAGAGTTACATGAGGATGCTAGCTATCGATTACTGTGCCATATGCCCCATTAAGTAGCCTTGATCTCGAGTTCTTGCCCTCGACGTTGGCTTGGTTTGTTCGGGCCGCAATAAGTGATGCGATTAGCATTTGTAGACAACATCGTAGACAACGGTATCGCCTTAATTATTCTTGAAACTATACTTGAAGCTACATATGGACCTTAGCTATCGGCCACCTTGCCACATGTCACATTAAGTAGTCTGAGGGCACTGAGGTAAGTTAGGAATGTACTAGGATTACGTTGCTTTGATTGGAAGGTACCGATCGACGTGGCGACATCGCATGAATCAGCCTCACACGGCAGCTACAGGGTTAGCGATGACCTATCGCCGTGGTAATAAGCCTCTGAGGTTGAATACTGTCATATTGTCACTATCAAAAGCGATGGGAGCTTGTGGTTGAACCGCGACGGAGGTGTCTTGTGGCGCCGCCAAAAGACAGCTCTTACCAAGCCAGGCGACGAGACGGCGACGCCAACCTAATTTTCATTATGGAGAGGTTCCCAAGAGTTTACAGCAGCCAAACCACAAGAATCACGGGGAACTAAGCATATGCAAGTACGTGCACAAAGTCAAAATTGTGTTAAAGCCAAAGTACCTATCTTTTGGCTCGCTTCGGAGGGTGGCTCGCTACGTAGGGACGGATGTTAATACTTCCTGGCAGCCTTACCCGGATGCCTTAGCCACCTCTGGATGTCGCCCCGCCACACGTGGCTCGGTGCCAAGCATAAATCTAAGCCCATAATCCTCCCCTGTTTGGCTCTCACAACCGTAATGCCCATTCTCAACCCTATCCACATGTCATGCCAACAGCCCCAGCCTAGCTTATGTACGATCCTCACTCTATGGCCGATCTAGAAATAATTAAAAACAAACTCATTGGAGAAGGCTTAAATACCTTTTGCTTGTCGAATACCCACACAGATATCCCAGATGGAATGGAGGATGAAGGTGAGATGCACCAACCTAATACGATACTTCTAACATATATAGATCTCAAGAATCTTGTGCTTGGCCTTATGTTGGCCTTGCAAAGTCTTCTAGTGGCGCGCTTGCTTTGTTGTTCTAGTAGCCACAATATCCTGAAAATTTTTCTCTTGTGGCTCTCTTTACAAGTAGAATTAGACGACTTCAATGTCAGATCAGCTATTCCTCTACTGACCAAAGTTCTTGATAAAGCACAAGATATGGATATTTGGGATGCGGTCTACGACCTCATCACTATCACCCAGTTAACATCTCCTCTCCGTCCGTTACCATATCTTAATCGAACTCCAATCTTGTTCAATACCGGCAGCTTTGCTAACACATCCGAGTACAGAAAATACTTTGACGGTATACTAAAGGATGAGCTAGATTCATCACTTTATGTTAATGTTCTTGGCTTTTTCGATGCATTTTTTAGTAGGGTTATAGTTCTACAGTTATTGGTTGAGGTAGTTTTTAAGAAATATCAGAAGGGTGAAGACCCACTGTATAAGGCAGAAGGTAGTTGGTGCTTCTGGCCTAAGGAAGCATTAGAAAAAGAGGTCTTAGAATGGTTCAAGGATGTGATCGACAAGTTCCTCAGGTTCACAGAGGAAAATATTTCAACCCCAAAGGTTGGATGAAGGCTCTTAGGACAACCTGACCAACACTTGTCATGGTCTACTGCAAAACGGAAACTCAATATCGATTTCGCAAATGGTATCGAGACTAGTAAAATCCTCTAGTATGATTGATCATAGATTCTTGTGTTAGGAGAGCTAAAAAGCAACCTAAATGCAGATAAGCATACTGACACATGACTTGACCTTACGAGGTATGCAAGACATGTGCTTACTGCCCAAGATACTCGTCAATTTGTATTAGGTTTTACCCTCTGTGGGTTCATTATGCGACTATGGGAGTTTGACAGACTTAAAGGTATTGTATTTTTACTATTCGATATTAACAAGGAATGCTTGTAGTTTGTCTCTGCTGTATTGGGATATCTCTATATGAATGAGGAGCAGCTCAGGTTTAATCCTACCATCTTGGAATTCAATGGCAAACGTTATATAGAGATCATATGGAACAACAAGACAAAACAGCTTGTCATTATGAAACTAATCAAGCGACACTCTTCAGTAGCTAGTCGGGCTACAACAACCTGAAAAGCATACCGCAACAGGGACAAGTCAAAGATGGTCCTTATTATCAAAGACTCCTGTCAGTACCCAGAGCGGGAAGAAAAAGACGAATTGTTACATGAAGTAACAGAGAAGGGAGCAGTTAATGTCACCAGATATTATCATCATGAAACAGTCTGTTACGAATCTCCGATCTGAGTCTCCGATCCAGCCCACGAGCCGCATCTGAGCTGCATGAGCTCATCGCCAGACCCACAAACCTCGTGCAAAGCCCTTGAATCTCTACACGGGCCTTAACCATGATGCAAGCCTACTCGGACCTCAACCATGCTGCCCAACGAACCTACGGGCCCAACAAATCTACGGACAGACCACACCGCGAACTACTACTGCTCGAAGTATAGCCAGCAGGCCCAATCACGGCTAGCATGACTCGTAACAATTCATGGCGGGTTTGAGAGCTTCCTCTTCTTATGTATATAAACGCGAGGCTTCCGTCTATACCTCCTCTCTTCTTTAGCTTTGAATCGTTGAATAGAAGTAGTCCTACCTTGCTTTCTGTAAGGAGCGGTCTCCTGGGGACTTCGTGGCAGTGTGACGCTTGCCGGTCGCCGGGTGTGCGTCCTGGCAATTAGGGGCTACAATCGGGCCTACGCTTGGAGTTGGCTGGTTAGGGGGTTCGGGTACACGTCGGGTCGCGATATGGAAGCGGTTACGAGGTGTGGAACGTAGGCAGAGGCTCGATTCTAGTAGCTTGAAGAACTGATCGCTGGCCTCGCCCCTGAGGCCAGCGAGGCGACTATATACAGGGTGCGGCTCAATACCCCCCTTGGGTTACCCTATGCGTCAACCCGTCGACCCGTGTATGCATAGTCCGCGCGCCATTACACTTTCTAAGCCCCAGAATTTACGTTTGTGACACAGTCCACATAGGTGGAAATGAAGATGACATCAATGGCAATGTGTGGAAGGGGTTGGCTATAAAAAAGATGACCAATGCCTTTCTACACACTCCGACAGCTATCATGACGGAAGGCGCGATGCCTACTTAAAGCAAATCTAGAGTGCTGGCAGATAACAGAAGTAGAAGCAGTGCACGGAAGAGGTCGTCCAGCTCTCTCAATGTACAATTACCACCTTATAAGCGTTTATGCTCAACTTTGCCTCATGTCTGTTCGCCATCACTAAATCGAGTACATTGTTATGTCATCATGCACGATTATGGAAAACACATTTATAAGGTAAGCTCTCAAGTCGCTATGCTTGCTACACTAGAGGATAAGATTGAAACTATGAAATATTATAAAGAATTATTATACTTAGACTAACTACAGCAGGGCATAAATCTCTACGTAATTCGACTACTATAATTTAGAGCGATGTATCAATAGCCAACCTGATGATTAATAAGGAAAAGGATAACCCTTCTTGGCCATCATTCATAATCGACCTCGACCTGGCAATTAGGGAAAATCGGAAAAGTTCCTCTGATATATGAAGCAAAACTTGCACAAGAGTGTTACGGTTGTATATAAAAACCCGTAAAAGACCGTAAGCAAGCCTAAGCAAGACAGGACCAACCGGAGATGCCAGAACTGTTGCAAGGGAGGAGTCCACTTGGAGGCTCTTGTGAGAGGACTCAGGAGTCCACCCCCAGAGTCCGTCTTGGGGGACTTGCGAAATGGACTCATGAGTCTGCCCTCAGAGTCCGCCGCGGGGGACTCATGATACGGACTCACTGAACGTGGGTACAGCACTAACATATAAACCCATAAGCATGTAGCTAGAGAAACCTCATTGATAGTGCCCTAGTTCCAATATAGGTTATTCGAGCTAAATCAACTGCACATATCTTATCTTATCAAGTCCCCGACGGCCTTTTGTTGTAAATGCTAGACCACGCCTTTAGGATCCGTAACAAAGAGCTTTTATGGTAATAGGGGCTCTTTATAGTGAAGAGCACACCTTTATGCACGATCTAGAGTCTTTCTTCTGGGTTCTTTTCTAGATTTACATATATTACACTGTGCCGGGACAGGTTCAGGAAACTGAGTTCGAGTCTTGGAACTATGAAAACATTACAAAATTGGCTGAGATAAAACAGGAGATGGTCGTCCATGAGGGCAATTTCATTAAAAAGATATCTTAGAACTTTATGCCATATTATCAACCATTGATTCCTTAGGTCAATAGATTGCGGAAAGTTGGATTTCCAGAGGGCAAGACGTAAGAGAGGAAAGAGTCAATACTCTATTCTCAGATGAAGGTGGTACTAGAAAAGGCAAGAGAGAATCTATAGGTTTTGATAAAATTATAAGACCCTGAGCATGCGACTTACCACTCCTGTTGTATTTCGATAGTCTGATAGCTCCCTTATTATTGCTTTCCAATAGTCAATATATAGAAATTACTAGACATCCTACCCTTGCAAATCTGGCTGCTAGCCAGTAGCCTACCATCATCGTCTATATATGTTTCTTCAAATAAAGGCCAGTAAAATAATCGTCAATATCATAATAATGGCACAACAGACAGTCCTTAAGCAATATCTAATTACCTTACTCTTCTAAATCCCAATACTGGATGGCAAAAAATCATTAGCTTTTGCTAGTACAATATGTAAAATAACAACAGGCATGAGAAAAAAAATGAAATACAGAAAACCAGATACTAAACAAATTGCTACTTTTGTCAGAACCCCAGTGAAACAAAATAGTCCGCTTAGTCTACTGAACATTAAACAGGCAAATATAACAGCTATAATCGCTATCAATACTAGCCCTAAAATCAGACAGTTCTGGATATTTGTAGAAGTAATTTTTGTAGATATCTGCTCTAGATAAAGCTCCTCAACTTGATCGCTAATAATTTTTGCAACAGCTTCTGGAATTACATTCGGAATTTTAAGTGGTAGATCCTTGTATTCTGTATGATCACTAAATTCCACACAAAATCGCTTTGTGCCTAGTGAGAAATTTCTGGAAATTGATTTTTTAATCGCATCAGAAATGGCCATAGCAGCTGCTTTTGTGGCACTCTCTACCTCACTGATAGCACCAGATATATCCGTAGTAGCAATATTTGTAGCACTCTAGGCTTTAGTTTGAAAGGATTGCAGAATGTCCCTCCCTAGAAGGTCGCATGGCATAAGAAATGGATTATTTGGCAGCTGGATACCAGTAAAATTAAACTGTAAATCAGAACTTGTTAGCTAAAGTGAGTGCTAATAAGCTAGAGAAGAAGTCCTACATTTAATGTTATGATACCTGCATTCATATTGGCTTTCTTACATAACACTTAAAGCGCTAGTATGGTACAATAAACAGCAGCAGTCGAAAAGGTAATCAAGCTAGCTGCTTTTATCCATGTTCTTCCTTTTGGCATCATAATATAGTAATAAGATGCTAATTAAAGGAAGAACAAAGAGCATAGAACAAACAACTGCTTTTGGAAAATATGAACTATAAGTCGATAAGATTCATTTCAGAGATATAAATATAAAAACCATTGAACCAGAGGCTAAACTAGGCTCCATGGGAGGTAAAAATATCTAATAAGTAAATATGAAGGGAGCCCATTCTAGCTCCCTAATATCTATTTAAGGAAATACTTCTCGGTATGGTTAAAGGGCCCATGAAAGGTCATTAAGCTATGTTTTTCTTTAGTAGCTATTACTTTACAATTCTAAAGACAACTAAGATATTGATTTCAGAATAATACAGTACTTTCGTCATTTTATCATCTTTAGTACACTACTTCATATCTGCTGGGTAGACAGAGTATACAACAATTATCACAAATTTTGTAACTGGAAATATAGTAATATCACAGAGGTATATGTACACAATTCGATGTTCAATATAGAGGGAAGTCTATTCAGCAATCAGCGGAGAAATGTGACCGAGCAGTTGAATAATGGTATCTATGTATGTAAGTAATTTTGCAACTATCGGAAAAAAGACCCAAATAGATTTAATAAAATCTGTAAGTTTACAGTACAAGGCCAAATCCATAAGAAATAGAAGGTCTTCCATTTCTGTTATACTAGTTGCAAGTTTCTTGATGCTAACTCAATTGTCGACTATCTTATCGCTTTAGCAAACTGGATAAACTTGCACCCTAATGATGTTATTACTATCATTTTAGGCAATAGTAATAGTACTCCGGTGTCCTCATTCAAAGACTCTCTTCAGAAATTAGGTCTCGCTTCTCTTGCTAAAGGTTCTAATAAGACTGGATGACTGGCCTACTCTTGGAGAACTGATCGATTCAGATAAAGATCTTCAAAAAATTTTGCCATTAGTGTTTTGTTTCTAAGAACATATAATAGGCAAACAAGTTAATATTTTCATAAACTACAAAGCTGATTAGACTCGCGTTCCCTATATTCTCAACCAGTTTTTCTAGCTTTGGGAGATGCCTTTTAGTCTCACCAACTGCTCCTTTCCCTACAACACAGATTGACCCTCTAAGCTTGATAGAGACACAGCATTGAATACAATGTATATTACCAACTATAACCTAAATACAGGGCTCAGACTTCAGAAGCCAAAAGTAGAGTTCCTGCTTCCGCATATACTATTGTTGCCCATCACCAATGGAATGAATGGTTATGGGAGCTTAGGAAAGTCAGTAGCTATATGCTCAGGTAATCCTTTTGAAAGTTAGAATTAGTTTAATGCCTAACTAAGGTAACTAGCAATGTGGAACCGCCCACCAAACATGCAAGACAAAGTGTTCGCTATGTAGCTTTGGCCATATACACATGGGTCATTATGAGTGATGTGTTTTGAACATTTGGTTTCAGTATACCTCTTTAAATAGTTTGTCAGTATAATCTTTCTTCATTAGGGGCTATCTTCCAAACCTCACCATTTAGTTTCTTGCCTAAATAGCGACATAGAGCATGGATTATAGCATGTCTAAAGTATTCGGACATTTGCATAACAGACCGAACTATATATTCAAATATAAGCCTAGTCAATGGTACTTCAGAAACCCCATCCTGCAAGATAGCATTGCAGAGGATTGATAGATTCTGTACAGCATCGTCCCATCAAAGAATAAGTGCTTCTTTACCATTTGAAATCTGAAGCTGCTAGAATTTCTTGGGTGAATCTATATCATAAAAAGCTTTGTCAGTAAAAGCCAAGGCAAGTAGGTATTGAGTGTCATTGAATATCAATTTCGCATGTTAACTCATAAAAATGTCATATCTAATTTATGTCAGATGGACAGTACTATAGAGCAAAAGAAATATGGAGAAATATGTAATATTTTCAGGGTCAGTATTGTTTTTAACCCAACGTTGATCTATCCAATAGATAACTTTCCAGCTGCTGTCTATATTCAACAGCATAACCTCAATGTCCTAAAAAGATTAGAATCTTATTTAAGCTAGCCAAGAAACAATCTACCTTATAGCGGAGGCCTCCCTCATTTCTATTATCATGACTGGAAAAGAATGCACCAATCCTTACTCCGGTCCAGCAGAATATATCGATAATAAATGGAATCTGTAGCTTATTATGAGGGTGAGTGAAATTTTCTTCATCCATAGTCCAAAACGTAGTGTGGAACCGAATTAAGTCGTTTCTATCAAATAAATATTTTGGCTTTTTGACATTCACAATAAGATGTTCCTCAGTCAGAGTGGTTCGTACCTACTGAAAAAAGCCTCATTGTTAGAACAGCCAAACAGGTGTACTAAAGGAGACTTGTATTGTAAATCGAACATCTGTATTCCCTACTAATAACGGTTCCAGTAACTCTAGTAAAACCAGCAAAGAACCATTCAGCAAAAGTGTTTACTGAGTCAACTGTTGTCTTGTCCCTAATTCTTCCCTATCTAAGGGCAATGTGAAAGCAAAGAAAGTCTTTGGTGGTAACTAGGTCCGGACAAGTTGCTCCTTTTGGGAAGCAGTATTCTAACCTGGAGCTTTTCACTTGTTTTGTCTTGCTCTCTTCCCCCCTTTCCTCCTTTTCTATCTCTAAACATTCAATCCAACTATGTCAAATAGTTAGTGAAGTTCTTTAAGATACTATAGCAAAATAGATGCTTACTTTACATATCGACTTAAAGCCCAATCTTGATCTCTGAGAGTCTTCTTGACATATTTATGTCTCTGCATTATAGTGTCCTTTTTTCTATATGCACCAACTTGGTAGCCTTTGACCATAGCTCTCTTCAGTAACTCTATTGCTGTAGGTGCTTTCTGACCTATTGCAGGATATATTTGGGAGAGGCTAGATAGCAAGCTGGAGCTAAAGGAATGCAGGCCAGAGTCGAAAGATAGCAGGACAGGGCCGAAGGATAGAAAGCCAGAGTCGAAAGAAAGTAAGCCAGAGTCGAAGGAGTGCAGGCCATAATAGAAGGAGTGCAGGCCACAGTAGAAGGAGTGCAGGCCACAGTAGAAGGATAGCAAGCCAGAGTCAAAGGATATCCAGACTAGAAGGGTACTGTTAGGGTCTAGGTGAGTGGTCACAGGTGCTCGTACGGGTTCGCGATCAGACGGTCGTCTCGGCGAGGCTACGAACTAGTGGTTCGTGTACGTGTTCGGGGTTCGTAGTGTATATAGTCGGTCTATGCTAGCGATGGTCTATGTACAATAGGTGCGTTGACCGATGAGGTTGCAAGAAGCATCCTCGTCGGTCTCTTAAGGGGTTCGCGAGCCGCGAACCTTGGCACTGCGAGCAAGGCTCGCTCCGTGGTCCGAGCTCTCATGGCTCCGTTACAGGTACCTAAAGCCCTTTATATCCGGAACGGGGTCCATTTTGAGTCCCAGATCTGCCAGGCTATGTTTGGGGTGCCGAGCGGGATGAAGCGGTATGCTCTTGCCAAGTGAGTATCACCCAGGCTCACCCAGGCTCACCCAAGCTCACCCGGCTCATGCGAGTTCAGGGTGAGGCTCACCCCGCTCACCCTTTAAAGCGGCGCTGGCTAGGTGAGCGCGAGTGATGGATTTACGGATTTCTGATGTCTTCTATATGCCAAGATAACAGAAATCCGTGGTGAGCGACGCTGCCCTGTGCTCACGCGAGCTGGGTGAGTTTCGGGTGATCCCCCACCTGTTTCGACTTGAGCCACGACTTTAATGAATTTATCGTGATCTATATTATACTGTATCTATAGTATACTTTATCTGCATTATATTTGCTTTAGAAGCGAAAAATGCCCCGCATCTGTTCCGAAGCGCAGTGAAGGACCACAGACGTCTGGAGCAAAAAAGACTCGAACCACCAAGAATACTATACCTTGTCATCGCAGCCTCAATGGATATAGATATCCAGAGCAAAAAAGAATTGAGCGCCAAAAACACTTTACCTCGCGGTAGTCCACCGCTCGTATATATATATATATATATATGTATATTCGGGTTAGGGTTAGGGTTAGTTGGGGTTTTTGGCAGATGCCACGCTGTCTTCTTCCAGGGTGAGAACCTTTTTTCCTTGTCGACGGACATCTGCTCATTGCGTGTCTGGGGATGCGGGGCTGGGGGCCTAGACGCGGGGGCGGGGGACTCGAGGGCGACTGGCTAGGATTCTTGGCGCGGGTACATACATGGAGCTTACATACCTACCTCGCCGCCACTGGTTTCTCCGCAGAGTAGACACCACGAACGAGAGCATGGGGCATACCCTCCACAGTGGTGAGGGGTTGTTTTTTTGTTTTTTATCTGGGCGGAGTGCATGCGCCGCAGGTTATAATAATG
This sequence comes from Geoglossum cookeanum, assembly GCA_021527025.2. NCBI lineage: Eukaryota > Fungi > Ascomycota > Geoglossomycetes > Geoglossales > Geoglossaceae > Geoglossum > Geoglossum cookeanum. The sequence continues at coordinate 86,023 of JAJDFF020000068.1, forward strand.
GCTGTGCTGCAGCGGGTTGGGGGCCCGCCTTGGCATAGATAGGGTTGATTGAGTTGCTCCGCAGTTCGCCATACCAGGCTCTGTGCCACTTGCCTGTGGTGTGCCCTGCTCAAAATCGTCAGTTTCTGCACCCTCAAACTATTCATGGCAAGTAGGGAGCGAACTAAGCTAGCGTCATATTCCCTTCGTCAAATGTCCGTTTTCTTGCTGCTCCTGGTTGGTCTTTTTGGACCTACCGCTACAGGTCAACGTTTTACCAATCCCCCTCCTGCCGGAATGAACGAAGATTTCACTGGAAATCCGGTCTGGTATGAGGGCGAAGTACAGACCATCAAATGGACAACACAGTCATCAAACTATACTATAGAGCTCTGGCAGCAGAGCTTGGTCGAGAGTGCCGCAGATTCGGGACATACCATATTTGGTATATAGTTTTTTTCTCGAAGATGCAAATTCAGGTATTCTAACAGCCCTCCAGGTTCAACTGACGAGACCGTGGATCTATCCGAATATAATTGGTCAGTCTCTACACTTGGGTTCCGACTTTCGTATTCAAACGTCTTCTTTCTCGGTCTCAATTTCGACAAACCGGATGCCATTACCTCGCATTACTTCAATATCAGTAACAAGGCACGAGCCTCCTCATCGTCCGTTTCGGCCACATCCAGCTCTTTGACCGTTTCGTCTTCCACAACCGCCACGGCCACGTCCACGGCCACGTCCACGGCCACGACCGCGGCCACGACCGCGGCCACGGGGTCTTCAACTGGAACCAAAGTCGGCGTGGGCGTCGGGGTTGGAATTGGTGTTCCAATAATCCTATTGGTCGGGGCCCTAGTTGCTCTAAGCTACCATAGAGGCCGGAGGGGCCCCGAGCCGGCGGTTCGTTCGTACATGCAGGATAGCTACATGGCTCGCCTGAATATGGGAGGATATCCCACTGAGGAACCAGTCGAAATTGGGAGGGGCCATGTTCTGGCTTGTTCACCTCCGCACGAACTGGAATCGAGTTAGGCTTTGCGGCTATTTGGACAGGAAGAGGCCTTTATGTAGGCAAGGGAATGAGACCCTTGGTGATGCAAGCGCGGGATAAGCGTGCCAAAAATCACGATGCCTCTGGCTGAGCCATGGTGTTATGCCTAACTTCCAATAATACCGATAGCGATAATAAGGTGGATTTATGGAAAGGGGTCAGGCTTAACTAAGTTAGGCCCGGATTCGGTGGAGCCATGTAACTAACTACCCTGCATGTACTAATGAACCGCCGGCGACTTAGATTCTGCTCCCCGCCAAGAAACTAGCTTCATATTACCCTCCGATTCACACCCGTCCATTCAAACCTATACAACACACATATATCGCGAGATACGCCAGGAACCCACTGGGGTTGGTTGGTACGCAGAGAAAAAGATGCTCACTACCCTTTAATATCCACCCCTCCGCCTCCCTCCGCAGCCTCCTAAACCCCCAAAACGCACCCCAGATGCCCCCTTCTTCCCGAAGGGGGTTTGTTTCACAAGGAGCGAGAGTCGCACCGTTCGAAAAGCGGCGAGCTCCTTTTTTTTTTGGGGGGGGGGGGGAAGGGGAAAGTTTATGGTTCGAATTCGACACCCTCCCCCCGAAAAAAAAACATACTCACTAGGCTGTGTTTATAGTACGGATGTTGGAAGCGCGAAAGACGAAATAAATAAAAGGGAAAAGGCTCACGCGAGGTTAGAGTGTAACCATCAATCGCTTCTCGGCTCACCTTTTAAAGCGGCGCTAACTGGGTGAGCGAGTTGGTGCGAGTTGAAGTTTGTCATGACGGGGATTTCATGTCGTACTGTATATTATTGCCGAGAAAGTTGGAGGAACAAATGATATTTGGAAATCTTGTGTGCATTTTTCGCCCTGCTGTATAGTAAGTACCAAGACGCAGTTTTATTTAAAAAAAATTTTTTTTTTGCTATATGTTATTGTTATGGGAAGATTTTGTTTTGTTCATGTTACAAGCGCAGATTTTTAGTTTGGTACTTGGAAAAAGCAAATGTTTTTTTAAAAAAAAAAAAACTGTCTCTTTATTTTATAATAATGATTCAAAAGCTGGAGAAGAGAGAGAAGGTTCTAAAGAATAACTTTTGAACTTATATATATATATAAAAAGAGCACCCACCCTCTTGGAAAAAGTTTAAAAAAAAAAAAGAAAAAAAGATTGATGTTTTTTTTTTGGAGATCTATATCGGGAAAATATATGGAAAAAGGATCAAGATTTCTTTAGGAGAAAGGAAGATTGGGAAAGTGATAGGAAAAAAAAAAGAGACTTACTATTGATATACAGTATCAGTTATTCAGGAATATATTTGGTCACATTTCAATCTTCTCTCTTATGCAAAGATGGAGATCCTGGACACTACACTCTTGAACGAACTTGAAAATCGCAATATTCCCACCAACTTATTGACCGTCTTTTTTTTCTTCTGATCTTGGGGCCTATCGAGTTGCTCTGGGATTGGATTGGGGGGTTGGATTCAGAATAAATTATGGTACGGGAAAATTTAGTTATAATCGGCTAGGGGTGGTTATACGAGAGGCTTGGAATGCTATACCGGGGGGAATGGTTGAAGAGCTTATTATGGGCTCAATGAAGGAGCGTGCGTTGTGAAGCAGTGATTAGGGCAAAAAGGAGGACATACAAAATTTTAATGTAGATAAAAAAAAAAACAGCAACTAACCCCCCCTGTCCATGCTACACCGAGCTAATATTATATACGCCTGGTACCATAGTATTATTTTAACTAGTCTTAAGAGCTAGCCTCGCAGAGTGAGGCCGGGCGCGGGATAGGCGCCTTCCCAGCTACTCGGCTATATCTAGGCCTTTATTATCAGGACCTTGATTTTAGAGGGTTCGGACTGCTATATGAGTCCGAGTGAAGACAGCGCCAGCAACCTGTCATATCACCGGTACAACTCCGAGCTATAGAGACTCAGCCTCGAATGAGATGTGGAGACGTCTGGCATTTTCACAAATAGACTGAAGCAAGTCACAGTTTACGCTTTCAACAGCAACCGCGAGTCTGACGCCGTCTTCATAGGTTAGCCCCTGGATTAAATTCATCAGACGCATGTCGCCCTTGAGAAGCTGAATGATGCCGGCATAGTTCGCAGATGTTATTCTCGATTTTAGTAGTTCGATTTGATCCCGGACGTCTGTGTGATCCTCGAATATTTTAGGTAGAGAAGGTACGAGTTCTTTGGCCTTGATAGAGTTCTTTCTCAACGCCCAATCATTTATGTCAGGCTTTCCGACGTATGAATTCGTATCACTTGATAAGATGTATTTGACTAGTGATGTGTCTGCCAGTCTCGATGCGGCGATGCCCAATCTAACCCCATCGAGGAAAAGTTTTCGTCCAGGGTTTCCAACTGCATGGCCGTTGGTTATGAGCGCAAGCACAAAAGACCAATCCTCTTGAACCACCGCTTTCTCCAATAGCTGGTTTCCAATATATCGGCCTTGTAGAACAAGCTGCCGGCACGCGGATAACCCACCTTCTCTGAGGATAAACTCCATCAAAGGCGCTTCATTCCGACGGTATGCCAAATCCCAGGGCAACAAACCGCCGCTAGTCCGTACCATCAGGGACGCCGCGTGTGAGTACAGCAACGAGCAGAAGCGTACTTTATTGCCTTCGAATAAAGCAACATCATTGCTGGGAGCATCCGCGGCGGCGTGAAGGGCTGTGAAGCCATCCTGGTCCTGAAGGTGTACGTTTGCCCCTTGGTCAAGAAGAATGGTACAAATTTCGACATGCGCATGACCTGCAGCAAGATGTAGGGGAGTTCGGCCTTTCTGATCAACTACGTTTATGTTGAATGAGATTCTGGATCGACATATAACTAAAGAGGAACGCACAAGCCCAGTATCTCCAGAAAGAACAGCTGTGTGAATAGGCGTAAAGCCAGACTTGTTCTCGGTAGTAAAGTCAGCGCCATGGTCGAGTAGGACCTGAAAAAGGTCGCTCCGACACTGCCGGGCAGCAATATGTAGAGGTGTATCGCCGTCTCTATTTTTCTCGCTGACGGAGATTTTTGCAGCAAGAAGAAGAGACACAACCCCTCGAGACCTTTTAGCAATAGCACAGTGCAGAGGTGTGCCGTATTCATTATTCTTGAGGTGCAGTAGTGCACCCCGTTTGACTAATACTCGGGTAAGCTCTTCGGAGCCAGCCAGTGCTGCCAGGTGTACCGGGGAGAAGCCGGCTTTATCGGTGTAGTTGATGTTAGCCTCAGCATCAAGGAGTATATTGACGTTTGCTTCTGTCTTGCAATAGTGAAGCGCGGATCGACCCGAGGAATCTTCGGTGTTGACAGCGGCTCCGTGAAGAAGTAGCCACCTGGCCATTCTACCAGATAAACCTGTAACAGCAAGATGGAGGGGCATTCTTCCCTTGCTATCGCGGCTCAAAATACTTTGGTGGTACTCTTCCACCAGGGACTTTACAATTTCGACAGCCTCTTCCACGTCCCGATGGGCAGCGATCTGAGAGGCAAAGTGAATTGGGTACACGTATGAACCCGGATCCAGAGGATCCACAAACCGAGTTGCCGCCAGCGCAGGAAGTCGTTGCAAAATGGCAGCGACGACAGAGAGGTCGTCGAGGTCTATTGCATTCATCAGTGCTGTTCGGCCTTCCGTGGAGGCTAATTCAAATGCCTTAGCGGGTAGTATCTCTACGGTTTCTGCAAGGCTCAGATTATGCCTGTTAGCGTGCATTGCAAACCTCTCGATGGGCTCCGAGAAACTGAGAGTGCAGGGTAGAGGGAACCAGGGAAATAACAGATCCTTTGAACCTCTCGGTAAATGTTTAATCAGCAGTCGCAGGATGTCCGGGAGGTGGTATTTTGTAGCGAGATGGAGCGAGGTCCATAATGACATAGATTCCGGATTAGAGCTGTAGATAGGCGCCATTGGATCGGCACCTAAGGATAGAAGAGCTGCCACACCGGGTGAGCTTCCAGCTGCTATTGCGAAGGCTAGAGGGGTCCCAACAAGCTGTAGCGGCCATTGTGGATGAAGATGTTTAGGTTTGGAACAAGGGTGATTTAGCGGCCATTGTGGAGGAAGATGTTTGGGTTTGAAACAAGGACAATGTAGTAACTTCCGTTTTGATTTCTTCAGGAGAAGATCGACGATTGGTGTCACTTCGTCTCCAAGCATAAAGAGCCAATGGAACAAAGTGCAGCCTTCTTCTGTGCAATGATCAGGATCTTCCGTAGTAAGAAGCGACATAACTAATGAAGTATTCGCTTCTCGGCAAGCTTGTATTAGCGGTGTCTCTCCTTGTCCGCTGATTGCCTTTGGTTGGCGCTTGAAGCCCTGGATGATTAAGGCAGAGTGAGATGCCACTGGGCTGACAGAGTTGCTGAGGGCGCTATGAAGACGCGGACCAAATCGAACCGCCATGGGATGTTTTAGCTCTTCGGCTTTGCGAAGGAATGTAGCGGCTTTGCGGAAGTTGACCGAAGTCCCAAAGCCTAACATATAGCAAATACTGACTTGAAATGTCGCCGTGCAGTCTTTGTTGTCAAAGTTCTGCTGTTGGTTGGAGATTTTCTCAAAATCTTCCAGCATCTGTTGCTGATGCTCCCACATGATTTCTTTCCCTTGACCAACCCGGAACATCTGCGCAAAATGTTAGAGCATGTTCATACCACAATCGAGTGAGCCATGCACCTCAAATGTCCAATCCGATGATCCGACATGTATGGCAAGTTTGGCACTAAGTGAAGTTTTGCTGCAGATCGATCAGTATAGAGACCCGTCCAAGGCTTCCCACATAATCTGCTTACTTCCAGAACCCTATGATAGGTGTTCTCGAGAGATCGGATATGCGCAAAATGGGGTTGTCTTGTAATGTGGTCTCTAGCAGCTTTCGAACGTATGCCCTCTCAAAAAAAAATTCCATACCAGCAAATATTTCATCCGCAAACTTCTTACTAAGGCTGCGGAGATTCTTCTTGTCAAAGTTTCCGAAAATGTGAGCGTCTTCAGAGGCACCATTGTTGCTCCAAGTATGTGACGTGTGAAGCAGTGATTCGGTACCAGAGCTAGTCTGGTTAACTTCACGGATATGGGGGGGTTCATGGCTTGGCGGATGCGCGTAAGACGGGTCTGTACGCCAGCTCTTTCTAAAGTATGTAGCACCGTCTGCTAGGGTTTCCCATAGGAGTAGTCCGTACGCCCAAATATCACACTTGTGTAGGCTCTTTGGATCTAAGACTTGAACTGTCTGAGACTGTACTTCCGGAGCGTTGTACCTACAGACAAGTTAGCACAAGAAGGATTCATCTACCCCTGAGAGGACATTGTGGCACACACAGACGTGTTCCGTAGTATTTCAGTTGCTTTTTCTCTCCGCCAGTAAGTAAGATGGAATGCCCAAAATCGCACAACTTGGCGACTGAACCGCACGGGCGATCCCATGACTGGAAAATGATCACATTCTCCAGTTTTAAGTCTCCGTGGACGATGCCGCAGAGGTGGAGGGCGGAGAGCCCGGCCGCCACATCGCCTGCCAGTATTAACTTCGCACGACGGTCTAAGTGTTTTTCGGTGAGAAATGTGCGCAATGTTCCGAGAGAGCCATATTCGACTACAATGTAGGGAAGTAGGTTTTTTCCCGCGTATTTCCATCCATATCCCAAGAGTGAGAGTATATTTGGATGGCTCTGCAGAGGTTTGTGGTGCATGACCTGTATTTCCAACAACACTGAGCCTAGTCGCCGATAGAACGTACGGCTATCAGAGTCCAGTGATTCAAGTTTGATATGCTTGACAGCAACAACCCGATTGTCGCACAGGCATCGCTGGACCTTGAACGTTTCACCTTGTCCAATATCCGCTACCACTTCAACATCGTCAAACTCCCACTTTTTGAGGTGAAATCCCTGCACTGTCTGAAGAAGTTCGCCAAGACTCTGAACGACCAAGTCTGGAGCTTGACTTAGCCCAAGACCTTGTACTGTGGAAACCCGAGTCCTGGAGAGTCGGGTATTCCAACTCAGGCTGCTGTCGCCCTACAGTGAACACGGTCATGGGGATATGTCGGTTGCGCGGGCAAGGATGTCGATACATACCTCGAGCACTTCCATCACTAAGCGCACCAGCGTTGCAGCTATATCGAACGTGTCGTATAGTCCCTGGGTCTTGGTGGGGCTATCAAGATGAAGGTTAACGTCAGCACGCTCTGGGGGTCGCAAAAGCAGTCTGCGTCGATAATAGCAGCGGTAGAGATGCGATAAAACGCCATGTAGGCTTTCAGCCTTGCGTCTCGTGATATAGTTCTAAGCGCCTTGGTTTCGTACGAGGCCAGCAACGCGGAGATACCGTGGGATGGCGATGACAAGGGCTAAGGGACTCGACTCGACTCGTTTCTGCATCGCCGCTACCGGAAGCTTGCAACACTGGTTGTGACACTGTATTGTAATGGCGGATCCACCGAACACGGTTGGCCTGACTATTGCCGTCTTCGACAGCCTGTTGAAATTAGGTGAAAGAACGGCTGAGTTGGTCTCGGACGTCCGCACTTTTGAAGAGGTAACCAGTTGTTCGACTCCTCCATTCTGCCTTCACATAGTAAGACTTGCATTGTTCTAGGACACAAACCGCTTGCGCGATAGAATCGCGGATGAGAACGATCGAACGCGTCTTTTTCGTATCCTCCTCTTTGAGAGCGCATCGGTGAGTTAATTTCCGTTAGTAAATGCTCTTCTTGGGAAATGGCCGCAAAAGCAATTCGCTTCATACGCTCAAGGCACTACCAAACTCAACGATCCTTCGAAGCTCTACCGTACCGAATACTGTGTGGCGTTTGAATAGAAGATTGCATGCCGGTGCCCGCTTGCACATTGGGTCCTAACCAGAGTCATAGGTGTACGGTGGCCAAACGCTGTTTGAACAATTTGACGAAGATGTCCAAGATCAGATCAAGATCTTTCTTGTCCAGCTCCATGGCATCCTCTACGAAGGATTCGATCTTCTAGATCGGCGATACGGTTCGGTATCCTCCAAAGACCTAAATTCTAGAATTATCTACCCCTCACTCTTAAGTCTGTTCTCGGTGAGACCAAATCCCTCATCGAGCACCGCTGTAGGATCACCGAACCCCACTTTGAGGGAACAGACAGCATCGCCTCTTCCGCTGTTGCGATGGTCCCTTCGAGACAAGGGGCGAGTTTGAGATGATCATACGGGATTTCAATGACTTGAACAGTAGAATACCACGAGAAGATCAAGCTCTGCTGTCTGGCATCGACTTTAGGAGTAAATCTGCCGCATCTCCAGCGCCTTCAAAATGATGATACATCGAAGCGTCTGGGATTCGACGTAGATGCAAATCCTCGCTTGACCGCTTGTGATGCCCGAGTTTTGGCCGGAACGCTTGAATTGCCTGACTCACCGTGGCCGGACTCATTACGAGACACAAAAGTCGAAGAAGAGCGATTCACCCTTTCTACAATAGATGAAACCACCGTGCTCCTAGAGGATTTCTATTACGACTCGGATGCTCAGGATATTGGAACGGGAATGAGCATATACGATCCAAATCAACTAGAAGCACGTACCAGAAACCGCGTCGATGCCCTTGCGAAACTATTGCATCAGCCCAAGTAGCTAGTGTTCCGAATACCTCGCTGCCTTGGGTGGAAGTACGTCTAGCCTCGGAAATCTATCGCCTTCTTGTTTGAGATACCAACTACGCCCGATGCAAAACCCGTGAGTCTGTTGAGCCTACTAACCGACAGAGAAGTCAAGCCGTCTTTGGGAAACAAGTTCCGCCTTACTCTTCGATTAGCAGTGTGCATCGCGCAACCCCACATGGTGAAATGGGTGAGTTAGTTTAACAGCCTCCGAGCTCCCACCACTCAAGAAAGGATAGGTACACGAGAGCTTCCGGAGCGAGAATATCGTCTTTCTCCCAACAGCAAAAGCCTATTACAAGTCCGCAATCGGCGAGATCGACTACGGCCGGCCGTGGGTGCTCGGTTTTGGGTTCAGCCGCCCAGAGGCGTCCTCTTCTGTGGGACCAGCGGACTTTTGCGGTACACGGGATGTGTACCGTCACCCTGAGCGTCAAGGCCAGCCAGAGAAGCCTTTTACCAAAATCCATGACATATACGCTCTCGGCGTAGTTCTTCTCGAAATCGGTATGCGCATGCACGAGCCTTCGGGCGAACTATCCTGCAGCCGCATTAATTAACCGCGTATCCAGGTCTCTGGGAGTCCGCCATAACACTCGAGAAAAACTTATTCACGCTCGTTCGGGACCCCTACGCTGTCCAATCGCAGCTCAAAAAAAGCATGCCTCCAAGCGCCTGTAGTCTCGTGTAGGCGAAAAGTATAAGAATATCGTGCTGAACTGTCTCGCGGGGCAGTTCGACGTCAAAGACGACACGAAAGAGGACTTGAAGCTCCAGCAGGCGTTCCGGGCCCAGATCGTCGAGGTGCTGGAGATGGCGGCAAAGTATGTTCAGGAGGTTGAAGGGGCCGGCAGCGTTTTTGAATTTGGATAGTGGTGGCGGGTCGGATGACCGGGTGGGCTAAGGGGTAGGGTCAGGGATTTGTAGGGTTAAGGGCCGCAAAAGGGGAACAGGAAAACTTCAACCCTTTTCTGCTTGTTTTGTCGCGTCTCTAAAATTCCCCAAGGTTCACGACTTGTTTTTCCCCTTTATTTACTTTATATATATTATATATTCGGCTACCCTTAAAGGCTTAACCGGGTAATTATATATTCCATACGGAATTCCGCGCCCTGACCGTCTCATTCCATGTTGCGAGGCATAAACCTTGGAACATTCTGCTCAAGGAGTATTGTGTGGGAGGAGGAGTTTTGGTGTGCCGGTGGGGGGTAGAGTGCTCGATTCTCTCGTTCTTGGTTCTATGTATATATAATGTAACTATATAAGAAAAGTAAAGGTAAAATTAAAAAAAAAACATAACATTTACCGATGTGAAGACAACAAATGGTGAAGAGTTTGTTTTGTCCATTATTATTATTATTATTATTATTATCGTTATTATCGTTATTGTTATTATCCCCAGAGACAACGTGCATAGTGTACATGTAGAGACCGGGAAAGCAAAGTGCTAGTCTTATGTATTCTCTCCTTCGCGTAGTAGTATAGTAGCCATTGCCAGCTAGAAAAAACACACAAACAACGTCTTACTACATACCACCCCACCACCCCACCCCACCCAAGCACGCACGCACGCACAACCTCGGCAACTCAACCCACAAGTAGTAGTAGTAGTAGTAGTAGTAGTAGTAGTAGTAGTAGTAGTAGTAGTCGGGGCCCGAAATAGAAGTATCTGCGTAGGATCTGGGCAATCGCCAATAAATACAAACACAAATACAAATACAAATACAAATACAAATACCGTAAACACAAATACCAGACCAACCGACCCCAACAACAACAACAACAACAACAACAGCCACCGCGACTACACACACACACACACACCAATCAGTTAGTCCCCCCTTACGCGACTTGCACTAGCCTAAATCGGCGGTTAGCTAGCTAGCTAGGTTTCTTGGCGCGGGTGGCTTACCTATCCGCCCTTGCCTTAAGATGTAACATGTACGTACACGAGCGAGAGAGAATAGAAGTAAGCGGTGTTGTTGGGGGGGGGGATGTGATTCCAAATCTAGCAGAGCACACCCCAACCCTTTCCGATAAAGTATCACCGCCACCCCCCAACTACAACTACCCCAACTCCCCCCCCTCATGTGGAAAAACTGGAAAACTAACCAAAAAAAGGAAAGAGTAAAAAAAATAAATAAATAAATAAATAAATAAATAAATAAATTGGGAAAGATGCTTTTTTTATATTTTTATTTTATTTTAATTTAATTTTTATTTTATTTTATTTTATTTGTTTATTTCGTGCTATGTATGCTGCATCCCCCCGTCCCAAGGCGGATGGATACTGTTGGATTGACAAGGGCCGATCGGGCCGGTTTCGGCAAAGTGCTGACCGATTTGATCAGGATGGCGTCTGTACAGACGGTATGGGTTGGGTTGCTCAGTTATGTTGTTGTTGTCGATTTTGATTACCTCTACGCGTGCGTGCGGGTGCGTTGCTTAAGCCACGCTGCTGACTAATCTACATGAAACGCATTGCAACAGATACATACCATATACTGTTCTATTCTATATGTTTTATTTTGTTTTTTTTTTTTTTTAAATTCAGTTTTTACGTAGCCCGACACGACAAAAGCGGTTGGGGGGGCTTTTCGCTTCGGTGTTGCCCTGCCGGATCTCAGTTTGTTGGGACGGGGATTGTGCGGGCGGGCGGGGCGGGTGTCGCTTGGGTATTTTCAGTTGGTGCGAGCTTTTTAGTGTTTGTGTTTGGGGGTGGGACATGATTGCGTAAAACTAGGAGGCGGAAAAAGGGGGGTGATGTCGGAGCTATATGGAAAAGCTGCTGGAAGTGCAGGCGATATTATCGAATCTACACAAAAAATACTATTGGGGAATGGAGGGGATAATATCGGATCTACAGAAAACAAAAAGAAAAAAAAAAAAAAAAAAAGAAAAAAAGAAAGAGGTCCGTTGCCCAGTGCCCCAACTTGATCATCTCCGCGCGCGACGCATCTCAACAATACACACCCGGCGGGCCATTAGCACTCGTAATCGCCCTACCGATACAGCCATCCTTGAAAAAGATATCAATATTAAACGAAACGTACTTCTGAGATCTGAACTTGCCAATCCGATTGCTAGAGAAGTCCTGTCTTATTTCGCCGGCGTCACCCCAGCTCCAGGCGGTGATGGCGCCACAGCCGTCAATCTGCTTTCTGAGCTCTGATTCCACGCCCCAGTCCTTGAGCCAGATTTCGTAAATGTACAGGATCAGCGTCTCCTCGACGCGGCACGATACTGCGGGCCGCGGGTCGTGGTAGGGGTTTTCGACTGAGGCGCTGGACGGCGATGTGCAGCATTGGTCCCAGATTTTTGAGCCGGACCCGTCGTAGAGGCAACGGTCCTCGCCAAAGTATATGTCGCCGAAGTCGGCTGGCCAGCGGGCGTTGAGTTCGCAGCCTGGTGTTGCGTTGGTATCGTACTTGTTTTCGGCGTCGAAGTTGGCGTGGATTGTCACGGTCGAATATGGCTCGTTTTGGCTTGCTACGTCTGGGGTTTGGTGTCAGCGAGAGAGAGAGAGAGAGAGAGAGAGAGGGAGAGATAGAGTTGTAGAAGGCTAAGAGCGGAGAGGGTAAGACAAACTATAGAATGCTTCATAGGGTACCCCTCCCGCGCATCGCGGACTCCCGTTCACAGAGATGCATCCGTTATTTACGTGCTGTAGCTATATAAGTATTGGCTCCCCCAAAAGCGGTGCATCAAGAACTCACAATATTTGTACCGGCGGGGTTGGGAATTGGCGTTGATTCTGGATGGCATACGGGGTGATTTGATCCTTGTACAAGGGTGCATACCATCCCATTGGAAGTCACCGTCCTGATCAAGGGAACAGATGCGCTGGATTCCGTTGATGGCTCTGCGGTCAGTGAGATTACAGTTGGGGATGGACTGGATTCCGTTGATGGCTCTGCGGTCAGTGAGATTATGGTTGGGGTTGTGCTGGATGCTGTCGATAGCGTCGTCGATGATGTTTCTGAAGAAGAAGCGGTTGGTGTTGGTGTGCTCGAAGGTAGTTCGAAGGGATATTGTTCTATAAAAGTATAATCGGTGCCGTCGCCGCCATACGCGCCGATAATGGAGCTAATGTCTACTTCCACAGATGTGGTAATAGTTGATACAGATCCGGTGCTAGTGGACGAAGACGAAGACGAAGACGAGGACGAGGACGAGGACGGGGACTCTGAGCTCTGCGTATTGGTTGGGGATGGTTCCCCTGTGGTTGGGTCCGGACTATCCGGGCCTTCAGGGCTTTCGGGGCCTTCGGGGCCTTCAGGGCCTTCAGGGCTTCCAGGGCTTCCAGGGCTTCCAGGGCCTTCGAAGCCCTTGATTTGCGCGACGCTCGGAAACAATCCCCTGCGCGATAGTTAGCAGAGCAGAGGGATAGAAAAGGGGGGACCCCTTACAATGCCAGCCAAGCCGGTGTCGTCGCCCCGACGGCATAGACAAATTGAAAATTCGAGAACATGAGCACTGGGAATGCAAAGAACGGGAGCAGCAGTGCTGCTGGCAATGCGTCTGAGGCATCGGGAAGCCCGTCTCTCTGCTCAGGCGGTATTTCGGCCACTGCAAACGCTGCGCTCTCGCTGGGGTTGTCCGGGTTCGTTACGAGGAAAGGCGTTTCTGTGGATGCTGGCGGTGTTGTGGAGACGCTGATGGACAGGGTTGCGGTCGATGTCGGGATGATAAAAGGAGTGGGAATGGGCGTGCCGGTGGCGTCGCTCGGGGTGGCGGTGCTGCTAGGAGTGGGAGAAGGGTTGGTGATGGTAGAGCTATCGATGAGTGTAGAGCTATCGATGGGGGTAGAGCTATCAATGGGGGTAGAGCTATCGATGGGGGTAGAGCTATCGATGGGGGTAGAGCTATCAATGGGGGTAGAGCTATCAATGGGGGTGGGGCTGTCGATGAGGGTAGAGCTATCAATGGGGGTAAGGTTAATGGTGGAACTAATAGGTGGGTTCGTCAAGAGTATCGTGCTCGGTTCCGGCACTGGTGTTGGCGTGTCGCTCAGAGTACTACCGTCGCTCGCAGGTGGTTCAGGTAATTCCTGCGCATTTATGACTTGAGCAAAAAGCAGGAACACCAAAGTTTCCAGAAACCGCATGATGATGGGATGGAAATGGAGTATTCTACCGAATGAACGAATAGCAGCCGGCCCTGGTGATAGTGGCAACGAACGACGACCATCTCCCTCTTATATATAAACGCACCATTCAACAACCCTATTCTATCCATCGTCACCCATCCCGCCCATTGCGTATCCAGCCTCATGTCATCTAATCTCCTCCCCCCGTAAAAACCATGGGGAAAAAAAAAAAAGCCATGGCTCAGCCCCCCCTCTACGAAATTCCAAATGATACCAAAACGCTCATTTGCTTGGCTGCCCCCACGAAACAGCTGGTGTTGGTGAGCAGCAGCAGCAGGACGGCTAAATTTGGCGAGGGGCAACAGCCCTATGCCGGAACGGCATGACGACCCAGCCACTGGCATCGGATATAGATGATTTGAAGACTCCTCTCTGGAATTAGTGGGCTTGGATTTCTTACGCTGTGGAAATTACGATGCGAGGGACAAATTTGCTCGGTGGGCTCATTAGCTAAACTCGGGCATGGTTCTGTGCATATCCCATAAGCCGCGTTTTGGCGTTCCTTTTACGGAGTACTGGGGAGTAGAAGGTTGCTTTTGGGGGGGGAGGGGGCGCAGAGGCTCTGATAGTTGGCTGGTTGAGCTTTAATTTTAGTAATGTCATCTCCACAATGCTAGAAGTGCCTCAGGCTCTAACTAGATAGATATATTGTGGATGGAGTATGGGTGCCGGTGGGGTAGGGTGCTCTATTCTCTTCGTTCGTCTCTTCTATGCTGCGGAAAAACGAGATAGGTAAGCCACCCCGCCAAGGATTTTTTTGGCTAATCGCCTGGGTCTCAGTAATCTCCTCCACGATATTTGTTGGATTTAGATGGTTGCAACGATGTAGATGGGTCTAATTGACGTGAAGATGCATGAGAAAGGACGGAGGAAGAAGAATTCTCGCAGCTATGAGGCTGCCGCCTTGGCAGCGGCATGCTGCCAAGATAGGCGCAGCACCCAATTCCAATTCTTGGAGGATAATGATCACGATGTAGGCGGTGCGAGTATTTTGCAGACAATAGACTTGATAAATCCTAGCTACGGGCCCCTTGTTGCAACTAATAAGTTTATGCCTTGCTTGCTCCTTCCTTCTCTAGGTGGGGACAAAAACCAACAAAAACCAGCAAACGTACTACCGCTGCTGGATTCAATACCAGTACGCTCCCTCCTGGATTCTCCTGGATTCTTCTTAATTTGGCGTTCTTATATCCCCCAAGTAAACAGCATTCCCACATCACCAGCCCTAGAAACACCATGTTTATCCTCCCCCCTTCTTGGACCGAGAGATAATCTCCTCATGTCAGCCAATTTCCAAGAGATTTCCTTTTTGAATGTCAAATGGCAAATGGCTTGTAGTACTCGAAACGGCCGCGCGGCGCTTTTAGTAAAAACCCCAGGGCAAATGGATATTTGCTCTCTTGGCTCATTTTGGTGGAGGGAGGGCGCCCCCCCTTCCCCCGGCCTTGGCAATAACCCAGCGAGTCAAAAAAAAAAATGGTTGTCACATCAGCGTGGTTGGTCGGAAGTTCCCCCCAAAACAAAAACCTCCCCGTTTTTTTATCAGAAACGTAAAATATAGCGCTAGCTTTTATATATAGTCGTAAAAAAGCCCGAATTGGGTGCTGAGCGCGCTGTGGTGGGGGTTTGAGCCCCAAGGCAGTTAGGGTTCTTAAGTGGGGGTGTGAGTCCCAAGGTAGTTAGGGTTCTTAAGTGGGGCGGTGGGTGACATAAGATTGCGGCCTGAAATCCCACGAGCCCTAGATACCTGCGCTATTTAAATAGATTCGGGATTATATGTTTCTGGCCCCCTTTCTCCCCCTCCGCCCTGCGATCCTGGACTGTCTTTGCTGAAATTTGAAGAGACGAATAGTTAGTGTTGGATTTATCTCAGCTCAGAAATCGGGGAATCTGGGATGGGTGGGGTGGGTAAGTGGACGGACGGATGACTATTATGCGGGGTGGAAATTATCTAATGTGTTGTCGCTATCGCTGTTGTTCTTGGTTTTGTTGTTGTTGTCGTATATAAGCCCTCTACTAGCCCTCTTGCCATTACGAAGGGGTAAAGAGAGCCACTATTTCCCCTTTTTTTTATTTTATTTTTATTTTCGAAAAATAGCCCCTCCTTCCAGAAGAATGGGTTACTTGCTCCAACAACAGCACGGTCGTTACACTGTTTTCCTTGCTCTCTCTCTGCTTCTCCAGCTGGTGACGGCTCACCCCTATGTACGGCCCCGACAACAGTCGTCCGACACGGCACAAACCACCATCCCCGGCAGCGCATGCCCATCCCCATCCTGCACGGTGACCCTAGATCCTATAACCTCCCTCGTTATAACCCCCTCGCCCGTAATAATCACCCCGTCTGGCGCTCAAGGCGCCGTAACCGTGACGTTTGATCCCGTCACTCTATCGAGCATTGACCCGGGGACTACGGTGCTGGCGAACCCGGACGCGACGGCGACGCTGACCCTCGGATCGGCGACGCTGGCTACGATGTTAACGGCCACTGGGACAGCGTCGTATGTCGTGTCCCCCTCGGAGACTCCGGTCGTGGCTGTCGAGGTTATCGTGCAGCCCAAGGCGCAGATCTATGTCACAGCCTCAGAAGAGTCGGGCGCGTCATGTGCGATCAGACCCCCGGCAAAGAGGGACATACTCGAGGAGAGACTTATTAAGGTGGACGCTTGCACGACTGACGATAGGAAGAGAATCGACAGCTGGATATCGGACGCGCGAAAGATAGTAAAAAGAGTGTTGGGACACTTGCGGGCCAACCCTACTGGGGGTGCTGCGTTGGTCTCTCCTCTCCCCCTTTAAACTCCTCCCCCTAACAGAAGCGCCTCTCAAAAACCAGCACGAGATACTTCGCTGGCTTCGAACATATCGCAATTCGCATGGCGCAAGTCCTAGACAGCGCGCTAGACGCGAGCTCCGACGTCTACGACGTCGTTTTCAGGTGCGAAGCCTCAGAAGGCGGGAGGCGCTATGACCTTTGCGTGTGAGTGGCGCCTTTCCCCTTAAAAACCCCCTAGGCCTACAATGGTCTTGTGCGCAACTAACAAAAACAACCAAAAATAAGGCCTGGGCGTAATGACGAAACAATCTGGGGAGTAACGACAGCTGGGGATGGCTGCAGCACTGTCGTATACCTCTGTCAACCGCTCTTGTTGGGGGGAACGGCGCTGGATCATATCGATATCTGCTCTATCAACCTGAACACAAACTGGGAGCAGCTCATCCCGTTTGGAGGTTTGTGGAAAATGAATCAAACAAAACCAATTTTATCCCTTGCTAACTAATTAGCCAAAACCGTCATTCACGAAATGACACACTCTGATGCTATCGGGAAGGCTGTCGATGGGCTCGGCCGGGGGTAAGCCTACATATATATCCCTCCTATACCCCTCCTGCCACAACCTAACCGCTTACCACAGGACCGGCCAACACGTCTTCCGTACGGAGGTATACCACCGACCGAACGCCATCGCCCTCACATCGGAAGCCCAAATCAACAACGCCGACACCTGGGCCTGGTATTTCGTTGGTGAGCTCTCTCCCTTATTTTATTTCCCTATTTATTTCCCCCCCCCTTTTTTTTTTCTTCGTAGTTCCGCGCGCTAACTGAACGGGTTTTCAGAGCAGTACACCGAGCTTGAATGCCAGGGTGTCACGGGCTGGGTCCAGCCTACGTGATTGGTTGGGGGCAACAACTACATACAACAACAACACACGGGGGACGGCTTATAGAAAACCCCCCTCCCTATCCCACATTCCTATTCCATTTATTTTTTATTCCCTATTTTACCTTCGTCCCCCCAACAATTGCTACATGTATTGTATCGCACATCTGTCTAAATAGAATCGAAAAAAACCCCAAAAAAAAAGAGGCGAGGATGTTTTTGATTTCCCCCACCCCCACCACGTTGTAATGGTTTTTTGTCCCTCGAATGTAGTGTAAAGTGCAATCTAGTTGGTCTATTTATAATATAGTTAGTGTCAGTAGCTTAGATCCAACGGGAATAGAAGCCCCTTGCACCTAGTTTTGCAGGTTTTTTTTGGCTTGGCAAAAGTTGAATCTAATTGACTAAAGCTCGCTCTTCCGCCTCCGCAAGTGCTTGTTAACCTGCATGAGCTGTATGTCGAGAGGGACGTCCTAGTCGCCGAACCATTAAACTAGCGCGCTTGCTGGATCTTGGGTTCCCCCTCCATTGTGAACAAGTTATTTACAACGGTCGTGGTACGGTCGACGATTGGGTGCACCATTTAGAACAGAGCAGAGAATATATACGCGATACAGATTCAGCTCATTCATTCCTCAGGGAGCATTTCCTACATTGGCCGGAAGCCTTGAGTATTATGGGAAAGATATCTGATAGCATTACTTTAGGTGATACTTTGGTATCGCTCGTAGAAGTAGGTAGTTTACGTCTGACATAGAGTTCCCCGTGCTACTGCTGCGGGAAAGGGAAGTGACGGCGTTGAAATATCCCTGTTTCTTTACGACGCAACGCGCTTCACCCTACAGGATCAATGGATAATCTATCAAGCACCGCTTCGGCTCTATTCCTCTGCTATTGTAGTTACCTCACAAACAAGTATTATTAGGGCAATCTTCAGGGACTGAGTTCTTAGATGGATTTCTAGGTTGCCGGAAACTCTGAGGGATTGGAATATGGAGTTACTGAAGCTTGAAGGGCACAGCAGAGCCGTCAGGGCTGTCGCCTTCTCGCCCGACGGCCAGCTGCTGGCGTCAGCATCAGATGACGAGACAGTCAGACTCTGGAACCCATCGGCAGGTGAGCTGATCCAGCGGGTTGGGGCGCATAGCAACTGCGTCTATGCAGTCGCCCCCTCGCCCTACGGGAAGCTGCTGGCTTCAGCATCGGGAGACCGGACAGCCAGACTCTGGGACCCATCGACAGGTGAGCTGTGGTTTATACGCTTGAAGGGCATGGCCATGCTATCTACGCCATCGCCTTCTCTCTAAACTGCCAGCTCCTGGCATCGCGAGACCGGACGGTCGGGTTCTGGAACCCATTAACATGCGAGTAGATCTAGTAGTTTAGAGGGTATAGCTACTCAGTCAACACTTGTTGAGCATTGCAATCGACGCGCGAACCAGTGGCTCGCCAAATTTTGGCCGGAGGCTGACAAAGCAAGCCTGTTGGCGCCTAACAAGAATATTTTTCTCCCTACTCACTTATGTGCCAACAACACGCTCGCTGTACGTAGAATCAATCATCAATTCTACCCTTAATCTTTAATAACACTCCTGTCTTCTCACCCGACAAGCGCCTATGGGCGTCAGCGTCGTACGGCCAGACGATCAAGCTCTGAAACCTAGCGGCGGGTTGAGCAGGTCGAAAGAATTAACTTAACCTAGACACTACTGTTTTGCAACTCAGTTTCCCCAGCGATAGTCAGCACCTAGAAAACCGACAGGGGGATTCTAACACCCTCTCCCAACTCATTAGGAAACATCTTTCTCAACAATGAGTGGATAACCAGAGATGGTCGAAATAATACTTCTCTGCCACCTTTCGATTATCGGGGAAACTGTTCGCAATTGAGAGGAAATCTTCGTGTTATCGGGCAGATATCTGGGGCGGTGAGCTTCCTCGAACTAAGTACCTAGTTTGTTTGCATGTTAGCAATAGGGAAAGGGGTCACTGCAAGCTGTTGAATATTCGCATGGAAATTGTGTAGCGGACCGAGACCTTTCCCGCTGTGACTAATAGGAGACAGCTAAATTCTATTGCCCCCTAATTGTCCGCCTTGGGATCTTGGCGAGCGAAAATCTTTTTTTATCTCGCGCATGTGCGATCCTGTCACTAAGTATTATCATCGCAATCAATCCATCCATTCTACATGAGACTTCAACACAAGCGACCACATGGAACCTATATCTCAGAACGGACTCCCGCTCTTCATACTGTGGGGCGCAGAGTTGGGCCCGCCGGGTTCGTGCTCGGGTGGTAGGACGTTGTGTGTTTTCTAACCTGCCACGGTAGGAGAATAGATAAGGAAGAATGCCAAGTTTTACCCAAGAACCCTCCGGGCACCCACTTCTAGGCCACCTCCCAACCTCCATAGTGGGTAGCGCTAGTTGGCTCGCATGAGCCACTCCCCTGGTAGGGGTATCTTACTTGCCTCGCCGTCCCTCCTCTTCTCGTAGCAATCGTCCTCTCCACCAACAACAGAGGCTGGAACAAAAACAGAAGAACTTATCCCATTCCTCCCACATCGCCCCATTCATCCATCACCAAATACCTCCTCCTACCATACAGAGCACTAATCTCTAAAAAGGCGGCCTTGCCCTAAACATAAAGTTAAAGCTGGGTTTAGGTGTGAATCGGGAGGGGGGGACGGTCGATTGCCTCGAATGCGCTGCCGGCAATGCTTTCTTACCCCGCAAAACACTTGGTTCATTTTCCGCTGCGATCTACTCTACAGTGTATCTACCCAACATAGTCACTGGCAACAAGTACCCCAGGAATTCTGGCAAGCCCAAGGAGGAGACAAAAGGCAGAACGTTGGAAATTGGGAGGGGTTGGTCGGTTGTCTGTAGTCTGCTGTTGGCCTAAAGGGGGTCACGACCAAAAAAAGAAAAACGTCGCAATCAGCATTTAGGATTCATGTGAGATTGAAATTTCATGCGTTGTTGCATGCAAGGCAAAACGGATACTTAAATACCCCAAAGGATTATCTGAGAAAAAAAAGGGGGAGGGCTAAATATCGTTTACGCCCGACTTTGTTTCTGCAGTGCAGTGGCGAAGAGGTCGATAAGCTAAACCAGCAGCCAGTCAGCCAGCCGGAATAAGAAAACCCCAGTCAAAGACGGCCACGCACCCATGCGGTATACTCCCTATTCCCCCACTGACTCAGGGCATCAGCCTGCTCATCGAGTTTCTTGCTTGTGCAAAACACCATCTTGCCCACATCTGGGTCACGTTCGAGTTCTGCGAGAAACTGCGTAGCGCCAACGCTACTCCCGACTTGGGAGATGAGGAAGATCACGGCTGCGTCCCCGTAGGGCTTGAGTGCGGCGTGGTTTTTGCATCCGATGATGGTGTTTTTGAGTGTGTCTTTCTCCTCGGTTGGCTGGGGGGTTGATGGGGTTATGTGTGAGCAAGGGAGCGGGGGAGTTTTCCTTTTTCTTTTCTTGTCATGAGGGGAGTGGGCCTTTATCTTACCTCTCCGTCGGTGATGATAAGAACTATCACTGGCTGCTTGAAGTTGCCCCGAATTGCCTCGCCGGTGATCATGGGCTGCACGACTTTCTCGTCAAGTACACCGCCTAGCCTCGTTACCCCATCAGGCCCCAGCCCACTCACTATCTCAATCACCCCCTTCGCATCCCTCAAGTTGTCAAAGTGTCCGTCATTACTGTAATTCAGGAATCGCATGGACATGCCCTCCGGTGGATCGAGAGTATTTACGAGCTCAGCTACACGTTTTAATATGTCCTTGAGCGTTTCCCAGCGCTGGTCATCTACCATTGAATAGCTATCATCTGATAAAATATGCTGTTCAGCTTCTTGTTTCAAATAACTCGTTCATGTAGAAACGAAGTGGTTAAAAGAAGGTAGGCCTACCGCACAAAATGATGATTTTGTAAAACCATAGTTTGGTGAGTTTCGGGAAGAGTTCTGGATGTTCGAACTTGTCCGCTGCCACTCCTGCCTTCTCCACAGCTTTCTGCGAAATGGCTGCGAATTGTGGATCATCTGGCTGGGTGAACATAGGAAGATTTCTCGCCACAAATTCTGAGACGTTCTTGACATTTTGTTCTTGGGTTCGAGGCAGCGTCTAGATAGGTGTGAGCAGGGTTATTGCGGATGAGTTCAAAGCGACGGTCACTCACATTAGCATCCAGATTTCTAGGTAACTGACCCCCAGACTCCCCAGAAGTGTCCGTTGAAAGTGGGGAGGTTTCCTCGCGCTGCCCGGTTCCATAATAGGGTCTAGCGCTGAGGGCTGCCCTCTCTATTGGTATAGCCTCGCTCTGTCCAGTATAATCAGACAGTGGGGAGGCTATCTCGCGCTGCCCGGTTCCATAATAGGGCCTGGCGCTGAGGGCCGCCCTCTCTGTTGGCAGAGTCTCGCTCTGCTTAGTATAATCAAAGGGCCCAGTGCTCACGGCCGTCCCCTCTACTGACAGAGCTTCAGCACTCGTGACAACCGCCTGAGGCGCATTCACAGCAAACCCCCCTACATTCGCCCCATCGGCATGCACATTGTTATGGACATGTCCACCTGAAGACCCGTGCACAGGCGAAACCAAACCTGTAGCGAGTTCCGGTAGTGTTTCCTTTTTTTCAACTGTCTCGAGCTCGTTCGAAGAGCCATTGCGGAGTCCTGATTTGCCATCATACGCTGTGGGGGACTGTTCGGTTGCTTCTTGGCTTTCGATTCCGAATCCACGATCCGCCCGCACTCTATTCCTCCTCCTGAAGTAGAGCAGGAAAGCCAAAATCGACAGCGCAATCGCCATGACAACAACTGCGACAACAACTCCAGCCTTTCCTCTCCTCGATAGGCGACCGCGTTTCTGATGCATCATTAACGTTGACTACTGAGATAATCAGGCACTTAGCCACCTAGTCATACATCATGGAATTACGTCGTACAAAGGTGCGGGGTCGAGTGCTGTCGTATGGACAAAAGCAGCGGACCCCCTCCCCCAATAAAAAGCCATCACCCCCCTTGCCCCCCTCATATGCAACCCTCCACCCCGCCAAAGAGAAACAGCGCCGCCAATAGATAAATGGCACCAATGGGGGGCGCGGAGGTAATATAATTAAGAAAAGCCAGCAATCAAGAGATTTATCCATTTTCGCCGCCCTCATCCTAACCCCTATTTTGCAATTGACTCCTCAACGATATTATATCATTAGTACAGAGTATGAATATAGGGCGTCAACATCGCTACACCCCCAGGAATGATGCGGCCACGCCTCGAGGCCTCGTTGCGCCCAGCAACCCGAGACCAAACCCCTTCGATCACGAATTACTCCTATCTTTCCCTTACTGCGAACTTAGCCAGTTGGTTAAACCCGCCAGTTCCCCTACTTGCATTCCGCATTACGGCGAAAAGTTGTGCTGCCCACCAGCATCACCCAAATGAAGACAAATATGTATCCAACTCAATAGAAACGATCTCCTGGAAGCTCCATCCCTAAGGGGGAAGTTGCTTCAACCTGTTGAATAGCCGGTGGTAGGCTTTCATGGACCTGCGAAGCCCGCAGGCGGTTTTTCTCCCGCAGATACAGCCATGTTGGAATTGCTAAAATCACCGCAGCGACAGGAAGTCCCAGGCCAAGGCCAACCCCAAGCCCCAGGTTGGTGCCAGAAGTGGCCTTTGACGTCGAAGTGTTTGACGCTGAACTAGAAACAGAAGCGGTGGTAGTGGGACCGGTAGGTGGTGTCGCCGTTGCGGCGCGAGTTGAGGACGCTTTTATACGTCCTTCTGCATCGATAAAGACGCCTAGACTCTGCTGGCAACACGTTGAGTTTTCCGCCCCGCAGCAGATGCTCCCATCGCTACAAACAACGAGAAGGGTGCCCCCGGAAGTTACCCCTAATAGAGCCAGAGAACCTATGCCAGAGAGAGCGCTGTTTTATGATCTTACAGGGGCACAGTTGCGAGCAATAGGGAGACTTAAAAGTAGGGTCTGTGCATGCTAGTCTTTCGAATTGGCCTCGAAACAAACAAAGACCCTGTGGCGTGCATGTGTCGGGCTGATCTGTCCTATTTGTTCCACAGCACATGCTCGGCCGCCCAATGTTACACGGAACGACCGCTGTGTCGAGGTTGGGATTGCCGTCACGATAGTAGCAGGTGTTAGGGTCGCTGAGGACACCGAACTGCGGCCCCAGAAGGGCCAGCAGTATGCCCAAGATGAGTCCCATAGTTCCAGAAACGCGAGTCGTTATCTGCGTCTCGATCGCAGCGCCTCGCCAGAGTTGGTGACTCCGTTCAAGACGATGTAACAGACGCCACACAGGCCCTAAGTCCCAAGAGACAGTAGATAGACTATGAAGCCAGCCAGTCTTGCCGGAGCCCAGGAGAGAAGCTTAAGGTATACGCAAGCAGAGTGGCGATTACCCCACCTCCCGTATCAAACACCCTCCCATTTTTCTTTTTCGATGTAGCAGAACCCAACGAACTTCGCCATTGGCCGACGATTTGAGCCGCCCCTACTCTGATTGGCACACCCACAGCTAACCAGTGGCTAGGAGATTTGACCCGTAAGGGTTCCAACTCGTTGTTCGTATTGTTGGTTATCGATGGCGAATAGAGGTTGACGCAACCGCAAATAGTACGAATGTAGCTATGCACACTCATGTAACTAGCTTAGTTATCCTTCCCTCTGTATGTCTGGCACAACTGACAGACCGGCGATGGACGGTCGCATCTTGACATCCCCGCACTTCGAAAAGCGCCAAGCAGAACCCACGCAGTACGAGTTTACCACGACGGCTCAGGCGCAGGCAAACCCCAAGTAGAATAGTGTCCTTTTATGAGGAGTTGCCCACAACAAGCCTCAGACTAGGAGGTTGGTTAACCAGGATGAATGACCGGCCATTTTAAGACCGGGCATTTTAGTGTGGTGCAGTCGGGAGCCAGGGTGTTAGGTAGGCGTCGCCTAACTATTTTCAGTTAAGAGTTTGATTCCTTTTGGTGCGAGCCTCCGTAGAATAGTGTGGAGGCAGAATATGAGCCCGGGCGATTAGCTAGAATTCTTGGCGCGGGTAGCTTACCTACCTCGCTGCCGCTCGTTTTTCGTAGCATAGAGCCACACGAAGCAGAGCATTGAGCACCCTACCCACCGGCCCCGATACTCTCCACACTATCCATCCCTCTGGTCTTTGCCTTCTCCGCGTCCGCATCGCCCATGACTACAGAACAGTCCCAGTGTTTCGACGTTCTCTAGCCAGCTAAATGACTAAGAGAAGAAAGCCAATCCAGCTTTATGGTAGACGCTATTGAACAGTAGGGGTCACGAAGGCACGGAGGTGGGTTACGCGTATATAGAATAGAATTGAATTCGTTCGATTGGATATCCAGATCAATATAAAATGAGAGCCAGAAATACGAGAGATTAAGTACATAGAAGATAATCGGGTCCGATGAGACACCCATGGCCGATGAGACACTTTTCGCTATGTACATTACCCCTGCCGCCTACATATAATCAAAGTACTTGTATCGCTATCTTCTGCTTCAGAGCTTTCGCTAGGTGATGAAGTTGAAGACTCCGAAATGTATACCCGTTTACAAGCCCGGGTGCTACGAGTTAGGGGCCTCTTCCGCTGTCGCTGCCCCCCCTTCCAATGCTATTATCTTCTCCCTAGCCTCTTTAACAGTAAGCGGCTTACTTCCAAGCACCTTCCTCTTCTTCTTAGGCCTCATGTCACCCATTTTAGCTTGGTGTTCTCTCAATTCCCTAACCTCACGCCATAGAATTTCCTCCTTTGCCATGGCTATTGTAGCCGCCTTCCCAATCTTTGTCCTTATAACCTGTAAATCACCTGAATGATCATGCAACTTATCATTCTCAAGCTCCTGTGCTTGTTTAATCGATGCTTGAAGATGATGTAAAGTCTGAGGGGTCTGGAACTCAAGGGAGATAGTTGGACGGGGTGGTGACATAGGTGCAATAGGAAGTTGGGGAAGCGCTGTAGTTGGATTGAAAGGATTTAAACCAGTTTTGCAAAACCCTGACTGGACTATTTCAACAGTCATCGCCTTAGGCCTGGTTTTGCTATAGATTCTCATAAAGTTTGCTTTGGTAACCCGGGTCTTATCAAGCCTTAGCCAAGAATTTACCTCTTGACAAAACCAGTATTTAACCGATAGAAAGACTTGATTCATTAGTTGCAGGATATGTGACATATGAGCTGGCATAAGGAGAATAATAATCTTATGCTTTTTAGAGTAGTCTAGAAACTCTAGAGTAAGGTGGCTTTCATATCCATTGATAATGAGGATTCTGTATTGGCCATTCGCCTTATCATATGTATACGGCTCAAAAAAATTTTCCATTCACATCATGAACAGAAGATCCATTGTTCAGCCCTTATTACTTGTAATAGCCATCCAGTCGTCTAGAGCTTGATTATGAAACCAAGTACTCTATAAGTTCTTATCCTTAAAGATAATTAAGGGAGGTAGAACTGTTCCATCTCGACAACTACACTCAACCACACTAATATGCTCTGTTCTTGGATTCTTTCCTATATGGCCTGTAATACCAATTTGTTTGTCAATAATAACATAGCTTCGTGCTGAGTTTCCCATCTGGAAGCTGGTCTCATTGATGTTGTAGATGTTATAATACTCAGCTTTATAGATAGTCGTCATCTTATGATAGGTACTGAACTAACGTATTTGACGGCGAGTTTGCCGGACCCCGCGAGTTTGCCGGGAAGCGAATTTCTCCGGCACCCCACCACAACC
>JAJDFF020000069.1:0-29752 GCA_021527025.2 Geoglossum cookeanum
TAGTCTACTCGCTTATGAATTTTCAGAATAGTAATTATAGTATTTCATCTGAAATTCTGCATTCTCTACTGGTCGCTGATACTATTTTAAACTGAACTGCATGTAGAACCCCCAGGAGAACAACACAACATGCATAAGTTATAAAATTTTCTAATAGTCATGCAGATAGTCAATTTCACACCGTAGATTCCAAATTTGAACACAGTTTTATGAAATTCCTAGTGGTTATTGTGTCCCTGACCAGCAAAGGCGATAAAGATGCCTAAGAGAGTTTTATCCCCCCATCATGAGCAGAGACTTCAAGATGCTTTACAGAACATGAAGAAGGATCCAACCTTGAAGCTTTCAGTAGCATCTAGACGAAGAGGAGTTCCAGCAAGCACTCTAAGAGATAGGAAGAACCTAGGGAGACAGAATCCTAAAATAGCACATTTTCATCAATGCCTTCTTTCACCTATACAGGAGGATACTTTGGTCAAGTGGGCCTTATTCCAGGATGATATGAGTATCCCTCCACGCCAGAAACTGTTGTTGGGTAAGACTCAAGTTATCTTATATACTACTAGTCCTAGTATTAAGATAGGGAGGTATTGGATTAAGAGATTCATGAAGTATCATAAAGAGCTTCAAATAAGGTATAGTTAGAAAATAGATTGTCAAAGAGCAGCTGCCCAGAACCCCAAGATCTTGAAAAAGCACTTCAGTATCTTCAAAAAAGCGCTAAGAGACTATAAAGTTACAGAAAGTAACATATGGAACATGGATGAGAAGGGGTTCCTCATAGGAATGGCTAGTAAGGTGAAAGTCATTTGCAGGTGAGGGAGAAGGAACCTTAAATACACCTGTAATGGTAATAGAGAGCTTATTACAGTCCTGGAATATGTATCTGCAGAAGGGTGCTTGCTTCCTCCTTTGACAGTTACTAAAGGAGTATATCACTACTCTGGCAATCGTGTTAGAGGTCAGGGTATACCTGAAAGCATTTATGCACACTCTTCAAATGGCTGGACAACTAATGAACTTGGTTTGGAATGGCTAAAGGATCATTATGAGCCCCTAACTTGCCCTAAGTATATATTCCTGAAAATTCCTACTTGATATCTATAACTAGTAGCTAACTAGAGATTTAGAAATGCTCTAGACTGGTGCTTGCTAGTGCTAGATGGTCATGAGTCTCATGCCAACTATATGTTTCTTGACTATGCATGGAAATATAGAGTCTTGGTTCAAGTCTTAACAGCTCATTCCTCTTATCTTACTCAACCTCTGGACGTAGGACTCTTCTCTCCTCTCCAGAGCAACTACAGCAAGCTGGTTATGAACTGGTCAAAGGGGGGAGGCTTCCCTGCTTTGCATAAAAGCGATTTCTTCCCCCTATTGAAGATAGCTAGAGAGCAAACCTATACCCTTCAGAACATCAAGGGTACTTGGATGGGTGCTGGACTTGTTCCTTACAACAAGTATAAGATTCTTAGCCGCTTGGGAGCCCCTCCAGTATCTGATATCCCTGATATTACTCAATAACAGATATCAACACCAAAAAACCCAAGACAACTTCACTCCTTTATAGTTCAAGCTGAGGTCATGATGAAGTCAGAGAATGTTGGAGAGCTTGTTGTAAAGACTATTAGGATGCTGGCCAAGCTCAGTTTGCAAGAGCAAGCTTTGGGTGCAGTAGTAAAGTATGAAGTTGATTAGTTAAGAGATTACTTGAAGATAAAGGATGAACATAAGAAGAGCAGGACTAGACTTCAAAAAGTCAATATGAGTAATGGTATACTCATCACTAACGAGGAAATAGACCAGCTTAAGCTTCAATTGGAGTAGAAGAAGGCATTAGCTGCTGAAAAGTAACTTAGGGCTGAAGTAAAGAAGTTACTTCAGGGCAAAAAGAAATTCGTTATACCCAAGTCCAAGAAACAAAAAAAAGTTTCTTTTATATCAGTAAAGTCTATTGAATTCCATGTTTTGACTGATACAGGTTAGTTACTTCTACTTAAAGAGTTATCCTCTATTAACAAATATTTAGAGAAAAAGTATCAAGTGGTGATACCTTTGGCTTCAACATCTAGGTCAGGAAGGACTATTAAGCCATCCAAGCATCTTAGAGAGAGTCTGAATGAAGTTCCTGTCAAAGCTGGAAGTTCTATTGTATCTTTTTTGACTATGATAACTCATTCTAGAGGTAATAAGGAATAGGGTTATTTACATATTTCAAAAGTTTACTGTGGGCTCAAAAATGCTCCGATTGAGCTGAAATCGAAGTATATTGAAGAATATATACTAAACTAGCTATAATTCAACTTATAGCACCATACAAAAATTTTTGGTAGTGGTGGTATTACTGTTTTGGTATTCCGGAGGGTCTTTGTACAGCATGCGAACTCACAGGGTTAAGCGAATTCACCATGCAATACGTTAGTCTCCAGTTCACTGCAAGTCAGCAGGAGTTTAATTGTCAGGATCTTTCTTTATTCTCTCCTTAATGCGGTCCTCGGAGAGAACAAGGATCTCTGCTGAGAACCATTGTGCTTTTAAATGAAAGACACCCCAGATACGGCAATAAGAAAAATCCTCAAAACCAAAGTTGATGGTATTTGGGATGTTTTAAAGGCGCTTCTAGATGAACTGGAACAAGAGTGGTTAATAGTTGTCGATAGACTGGACAAAGTCGAGCATCAAAAAGGCAAATTCATTAGAGGACTTTATATATTCATCAAATGTCTATAAGGGGAATCTCTATAGGTTAAGGTTTTTCTCACAAGCCGGCCACAACCTGAGATCAAAGAAGTACTTAACATGCTACTATATATTGAATACAATGGGGAAAGAAAAGGTATGATTATACCCTATGTCCTAATACTAGATCAAACTCACTCTAATAAAATGAAGAGTGCTTTCTGTTGAAGATTATATAGTAGAATTGATCTATTGCTATATACAATGATTGATCTATGTAGTTAGTTGATTCGTAAGAAAAATTCTTGTTGAGCGACTGAGCACCAAGGCATTGGAATAGAAGCTAATAACAATTGTGTTGGTGCAGTGGTATTTTGGTTGGTTGCTAGGGTTCTTGTAGTGGGAATGATGGTTACAGCATAGTCACAATATAAACGATAGTTAGGGCTCTATTACGGATCCTAAGCATGTAGTCTAGCATTTGCAATAATAGGCCGTCGGGAACTTGATAAGATAAGATGTATGCTGTAACGGGACCATAAGAGCTCAAACTGCAGAGTGAGCCTTGCTTGCACCACCAAGGTTCACAGCTTGCAAACCCCTTAAGAAGACCGACAAGGATGTTTCTTGCAACCTCATCAGTCAACACACTTGTTATATATAGGATACATCTAGAATAGCTACATACAATACGAACCCCATATACGAACCACAAACCTGTACAAACCTCATAGTTCGGAGCTTCGTCGCATGGTCACAATTGTAACCTAACTTGAGCACCTATGACCATTCGCCTAAGTCCTAACATATGCAGTTGATTTAGATCAAATAACTTATATTGGAACTAAGGTGCTATTACTGAGGTTTCTCTAACTACATGCTTGTGGGTTTATATAGGTACTGCACCCTGACTAGTAAGTCCGTTTCCTGAGTCCTCCGTCGTGGACTCTGGGGGCAGACTCAAGAGTCCCCCTGTCACGAACGTAGATTCTGGGCGCTTGGAAAGTAAGGTAGGACTACTTCTATTTGACGATTCAAAGCTAAAGAAGAGAGGAGGTGTAGAAGGAGGTTTCGCGTTTATATACATAAGAAGAGAGAACTCTCGAACTCATCATGAATTGTCACGAGCTATACCAGCTGTGGTTGGGCCTGCTAGCTATACTATGAGCGGTAGTAGTTCGCAGCGTGGTCTGTTCATGAGTTCGTTGGGCAGAACGGTTGAGGTCCGCGCAGAGGTTTGAGGGCTTTGCGCGAGGCTCGTGGGTCTGACGATGAGCTCATGCAGCTCGATGCGGCTTGTAGAGGCTAGATCGGGGGTTTATGACACTGGCTATACTACAAGCAGTAGTGGTTTGCAATGTGGTCTGTCCATAGGTTCATTGGGTAGCACAGTTGAGATCCGCATAGGGATTTGAGGGCTTTGCGCAAGGTTCGTGGGTCTGGCGATGACATCATGCGGCTCGATACGGCTCATAGAGGCTAGATTGGAAGCTTCGGTCAAAGGTTCGTGACATTGGCTACTGTGAGTTGCTGGCCATTTGCTATCTGAATTCGCTGTCTATTCATAGATGTATATCTTATAAAGTGATCCTTTAGGCCCGTTACATAGTTGCTAGTACCTGAGTCAATCAGCCAGGTGCTCTGTAGTGTTACAACAATCTCATATGTAAGGAACATCTTATCTAATTGCTTCCGGTCATACACAGTGCTAGTCTTACTGGCCTTGCTGTTGGCATCACTATCCTTACCATCTTTACTGTCTTTTTCTTTTTCTTTCTGTTCATACTTCCAGATTCAGCAGTCGGTCCTAATATGGCCTGTTTTGTGGTATCGGAAGTATTCGCAAGTCTCTTTCTGACTATCCTTGGTGCTGTCAGTCTCTTTCTTAGAGTCCTTCTTGTTTGCCTTTTCAGCAGTACTCATAGCTGCACCATGGCTCTCTTGGTTGTTTTCTTGCCGGAGTTTCTCATATTAGAGCCTCTTTATAGCTTCATCATTGGTCAAATCCAGCGTGGCTTACATATGAGCGACCATATACTCATACTTCATTGGCAGCACATTTAGAAGTAAGCAAACCTTGAATTGCTTCTCTCGCTCCTCTGGATTCTTATGCTGGATGTCTTTAAGCTCATACCAGAGCTGCTCTAGTTTTCGAGACAATTTCTGAATGCTCGTATTACTATCCGCCTGTAGTTGTATTAGCTGGATCATAATGCGGTAGTATGCCTAGTTTCCGGCAGGTCTATGTATGTTCTGTAGCTTCTGCCAGGCCTCTGGGGCCTTTTCAATGCTTTGGATCTCCTGGTATTGTGGGTCCTCCATCAAGCCAGCGAGTATAGCTAATGCTATGCCGTTCTGTCGCCTCCATTCTTGCTTTAGTATTACTGCATGGTTCCTTGCAGGCTCTCATTCTTCGCCGCTAACAAGGTCCCAAACATCTTGTATTTCGAATAGAATTTTTGTTTTTAGGGCCCAAGTGACAAAGTTCTTTTCGTTAAGTCACGGTTGTGTATAGGTCAGTCATAGACCTCCATTAGTATGTTCTATTGTAGCAGCTGAGGCACTCTGTAAGGAGCTTGAGGCCTCTCCCATCTCATGAGTAGCTATTCCTTGTGCAGAGCTCTCCAGGCTCATAAACTGTTGAAGCAGACTATGCGTATAGGTGGAATTGTGTTAAGAGTAACGTCTTGTAATAAGTGCACAAGTAGGACACATGAACGAAATATGTATTACGACTAGCCGGCTAGACTACATGGTGAGCGCCTTCAGGCGCTTTAAATGTTACTTTGAGTTCGCTCTGCGAACCCCTATATTAGAATACTACGATCTTTGCTCAGCTAAACTCGACGTAATGTTCAGCTAGAATGGTTCCTTAACTTTAGGTAGCAATCGGCTGCTCCGTGTAGTGACGCCATGAGCATTCCACTAACACACAGCATTGCCTCCGTGATGGCGAGGCATATCTCAACAAATTGGCTTGCTTCTATTCCGCACCACAGGTAATAGGCTTGCATATTGATATACAATACCTTTATATTCTCGAATTTGATAATACATGATATGACAAGATTACGGATGAGCATAAAGGTACCTCGGAATGGCTCTGGACGCATGATAAATACAAGGAATGGTTAGCAGCAGATGTCTCCCGCCTTCTATATATATTCAATGAAAAAAACCTAGTAGTAGAAAAAGCACTCTTATGAAATATTTCCATTATTAATCTTATTAAAGTGGGAGCCAAATGCAAAAGTTAGCCATTGTAGCTAAATTCTTTTACAGCTTCAAATATGATGCACTTTAAATGACTCATTATATGCTTCGATCGATTCTCTATGATATTCTATCCTAGAATGAATCTTTCTTTATCCACTTTCAACACGAGTACCGACAGTACTGGGCGTTGTTGCAAATCTATGGCCGACGTGAATGCCCTTATAAGTCTTTGAAGATAGTGTTTACAGCACTTGTGTATCGCTCCACAAACCTTGTTGAGACACTAGTATTTAATAAAATGACATAATTGTAGAATGGCATAGTGGCTCCATCAATGCGTTGAGTCAGCCAACCTTAAATCTCCCAACCTCAACCCAACCACCGAACTTCCCATTGTTATTGCTGCACTCCACTATGTCCTCTAGTACGTTCTCCACAACTCTTCAGGCCAGTAGCTCTCCATTCTGAAGAGCAAGAACGAGTCATACCATCTCGAATTCCGCCCCATCATTCCTCTCTTACTGTGCTCGAAGATGCACATATGCAGAACAAGATAAGCCAACAGGACCTGAAGCGGAAACTCTCGAATTCCACTTTGAAGAAAGGGTCATAAAAACGCATAAGACTATATATCGAAGAGAAAAAGCTCGAGCTAGAGGAACTAGAGTTGGAGAGAGAGAGGATGGAGTGGGAAATGAATGCAGGGAATGTTGATGAAAAACTTTTTTAGAACGCCCAACGGACAACCAACAGTCACGTTATCTCTCTGGGAGATGATTTATGGCAGTTCAAGAAGCAACTATGTTTCCACCATAAGAAGGCTAGGGAGCTCAAGCTTTTCATGTCAGATAGTGAGAACGCCTATGCTGCAGCACTACTCCACCTCTATATGGACCTGAAAAAGAGCAAGAACCATGACAGGACTACGCAAAGCAATATGAGGCGCAACACAATCGCCGCATACCATTCCCTCAATGTCGAAAATGCTGGAGTTCGATGTACACTTTCGGGAGAGTACTTTGATTCAGATAATATCAAGGCAGCCCACATTGTGCCATTGCATCTAGGAATAGAGATGGCAGACTATATTTTCAGGAAAGGGACTGAAGCTCACCTCTCCAATATAGACAACTGCCTAATATTGTACAAGAAGTTCAAGGCAGCATTCGATAAGGGGATGTTGGCTTTCGTGCCAGTCAACCCAGCCAAAAGGCCAATCTGCCGGTGGAAGGCTATACTGCTGAACAAGGCAGCAAGAAACCAAGTGATAATGCACCTTGATACTATGAAGAAAATAGGCGATGTAGATGGCATGGAACTGAAGTTCCTATCAGAGCAGCATCTGGCTGCAAGATTTTTATACTACCACTTTGTAGTATCACTCCTATGATGCCGCCGACAATGGGAGCTCGGCTGGGAAAATTTGTAGGTGAATTTTAGAACTAAGCAACTATGGCCCATGCTAGGACGATACCTCCGACAGTCGATGCTCCTGGCTCTTGCAGAGACAGTTGGGGATCTCGAGGACAGTGAGATCGAGGGGCTCGTCAAGGAAAGGACGTTCAATGTCCCAGAATGGTTGTCAGATAATAAAGAAAAAGAAGTTGCAAGAAGGATGTTGGAGGCTCAGCAACAGCTAGAGGAAATGTGCCAGCACAGAGCGGAGCTCGCAGCACTAGGCTTGGACGAAGACGATAACAATGAAAATAACAATGAAGAGGGTGGAAACAAAAGACTAGAGATGAAAGATGAGGAGAACGAGTGATGGGGAGTCAATATCCCAGCAGTAGAAACAGCTGCGTGGAATACTTGCCTTTTTTTTTTTGAGATGGCTTACAATTAGTTCTGTCTCGTAAAGTTCTTTTTTTGATTCTTGGGCACCCTTGGAATTTTTCCTCTAGCTTGTTAATTACTTACCTATCACTTAGGGCCTAGAGTGTTCCATAACCTAGACTCACCCAGCCGGTCTCTTTGAGTTGTTGAGAGACAACTCATAAGAATTGTGAGCCTAAAGTACGGATTATCAGAAACTTGTAGGTTAGAAGCCCGTTTAGAGCCGCAGAGGCAACCTCGTAACTATAATTTTATACAAAATAGATAGTAGAGTTGGTGAACGTCGTCGCATCTCAAGATAAAACCCCACCCAGCTCGAAATAAATAACTAGCATAAAGTCTTTCCTTTCTTGATAAGGCCTTTACGGTCTTGTAACCTCCTGGAAACCAAAACCCATTCCTCCGGTACTTCACGGAAGATAACAGTGAATAGCCAGCAAGCTAGAATAGAAACACTGCGGGCCGTTCTTGACATGGAATCTGATCCTCTTTTTGGGATATCAACGCCCTGTGGTGATGTGATCAACCAATCAACTACCAACTCTCATTTGCTTAGGCAGCATTAAGCTATTGCCGTCCAAATGAATATAAGCTTATTTGTATTTCAACCCTGCATTGATTAGGTTGTGCTTTAGGCAGGAGGTTGAAACTCTTATCTGGAGAGCAAACCCCATTTTTCAACCCATCACATATACTGTCTGACCGTTATGTCACTACATCTCACCCAGATTGCTTAGCTTTTCGCGTCGTTCAACGATCGTCAAAGTCATAAGCAAAAGAAATGCAAACTTTCTGCAATACCAAATTATCGCCCCTTAACTCCCCTCCAGCCACTAGCTGTTCCCACTATCGTCTTCACTTCTATACTATCATCTCTCTACTCCATGCTACAGTACCTCGACAAAAGTTTTCACGAATGTACTCAATTTGTGACCCCGCCATGCGGTTTGCGTATCGATTGCATTGCCATTCCACAACGCATAGGAGTCACATTTGTATATAAATCTAAAAATCAATTTACTAGTATATAAATTTCATTTTGGAAGGCTTAAAACATAAGAAATCACTTTAGTACTTTGTATACTACTCTTTAGTCTTCCTTATGACCTTTACCCTCCGCTCCATTGACTCAACCAATTTTTCAAAGAGGTCCTCAGACAGCACCTCCCAGCCTTCTTGCAATATTACGAGAAACTGATCCTTAACCTCCTGACTTTCGCCTGTAAGCTTTAGAAGCTCTAGGTGGTGTTTATAAATCCAATCTTTGAGATGTGCCCAAATGTGCTCAATTGGATTTAGATTGGGTGATATCAGGAGCCATTCCACCACCACCTCAATGCCTTGCTCTTTGAACTACGCCTTTATGATCCTTGTAATATGAATCCTGATATTATCTTGCATGAATGCTAGGCTAGGTTCCCATAAAGTAGGTAGCTGGTCTTCCAAAACCTCAAGATAAACTGCTGATATGACTTCTCCACGCTTTGACTCTGGGTCTCCTAGCATGAAGACTAAATCTAATCGTCTTCTGGCACCAAATGCACCCCATACCATTAATGTAACTCCTTTACCCTTTTTGTAGGATTGAATAAAGTCTTTTTCCCACTTTTGTATAGATATGCGAAAGACCCATTCTCGTCGCTGTCCAGTACCAAGCTCAACACTACATTCATTTGACCATATATATTTTCTCCACTCTTCAACACCCCAATCTTTTCGTGCCTTACACCATTTATAACGTTATTTGGCATGTTCTTTATTCAAAATTGGTCGCTTTTTAGCAAGCCAACTTTTTATTCCCTGCTTTTTGACAATGCACGCAATTGTCCTAAAGCTGCAATCAAGAGCTAACCCCCTCTTAACTGTTGCATATGTAGCTTTGGGATTTTCATGACAATATCGAATAATATTGCATTTTGTGACTTTATCAACTATAGAGGGGCAGCCAATTCGAGGTTGAGACTCTCCCTTTGAGCGTGAAGGTAGGAGTTGAATAGTAAACCAGATGGTTGACTCTGGCGTTTGGGTAAGACACGAAATCTTACAAGTTGGAATGCTTGCAAGATGCATGCCTTCAATTATAGAGTACTTATGAGGTGACAGCTCTTTTCTAGAGGTCTTTTTCATTTTAAGGACTTGTGCATGAGCACTTTTGGGGCCGAGTAGAGTGCGCGGCATCGTGAAGAGTGCAGGTGGTACGGTCGAAGGACACGTCGTGAGGTGAGTGCATTCGCAAAAACTTTTGTCGAGGTACTGTACCTCCGGTCTTAATGGGCTTGAGATGCTGTTGACGATATTCTCGACATTCTCCTGCGATGGTAGGCACTCTTTGATGTCGAACAGTAGTTACTGACAGCTTAGTACGGCTGAGTGGACCCCACTTCTCTGGCATAACCAGACCAGGCTTCACCTCAAAGATACTTGAACATACATTCCTCTAGTGGATCATAGTCCCCTTGGGAAGCTTTAGAGACCGAAAAGAAAATTGGGAATGTGCTTCCTCATTCTTGTGGCTAAATGGGATTGCTAGTTTGGCTGCCTGGCTACTTGATCTGTTGTTTATATTCTCATCAGCGAATAACCCCCAATATAACATCAGCTTAGCATAAGTCTCTCAGGATGGTATACAATACTTTCAGCCATCCAATTCTCTAATTTATCTAGCTTAGAATTCTAATGATACTGCAATAGAAGTCGGGCAGTAGGAACTTTTTAAAAGAGTTATATAACGTATTCCACTATGTAGTTGCTGGACCCCACAAAGTTGCCGCGAAGTGAGGACCACCACAACTCCACATCGCTGGATTTTGCCAAATTCAATTTTTGTCCTAGGGCCATAAAAATTTAATAGGAGTTAGCCTAGCATATAAATAATTTAAAATAAAAATTTCAGGCCGGTGTATCAAGTATTGGTAATGTAATATGGAAATCTCCTGAGTGACTCCCTTTTGGCATACCTCCCCTTTAAGCTCAGGGCTAGACTCGATACTATTAGTGAATGTAGCAAGAGTAGAGCTTGTTGGGTACAAAGATGCAAAAATAATAGGGTACTATTTGGGAGTTAGGGCTAGCATCTGCAAGAATATGCAAGTTTGTATGCACTTCTTTACTTGACTACCCAACCCCACAGTGCTAACATGTGGACATATGTGATTTGTCCTAAGATCAATTTTACCTGTAGATTCGCCTGATGATCTCAAATTTCTCATATCTCATCTCCTTCAAAAGTTATAAATCGACGAAGCTAAAACATGCTTCCAAAGCAAAATTGTAATGAAGCCATGAGAGCTCGGACCGCGGAGCAAGCCTTGCTCGCATTGCCAAGGTTCACGGCTCGCGAACCCCTTAAGAGACCGACGAGGATGCTTCTTGCAACCTCATCGGTCAATGCACCTATTGTACATACACTATCGTTAGTATAGACCGACCCTATATACTACAAACCTTGAATACGTACACAAACCACTAGTTCGTAGTCTCGCCGAGACGACCGCCTAATCGTGACCCCGTACAAGCACTTGCGACCACTCACCTAGACCCTAACAAAAATATGGGTTATGAAAACAAATTACAAGCTACTCTGAAGGAACTGACTCTTTAACTAAAGCTTTCTCTTCCTCTGACAGCTAGGAGGTTCGATGTGGCAGAGAGGACACTGCGTGATAGGAAGAATAAGGGGAGACAACAGCGCCAAAAAGCACATCTTCATAAATGTTTCCTTAATCTTCAACAAAAGCAAGTATTGGTCAAATGAATCTGTATGCAAGATGATATGGGTATCTTATCACATCTGGATCTTGTCAGAGACAAGGTCCTAGCCATAATACAGCATTTCCAACCCAGGACCTCTCTAGAAAAGCATTGGCTAGATAGATTCATCAAGCGCCACTATGAGCTTCAAATTAGATTCAGTCAGCACCTATAGTGCCAGAGAAGTGCTACTAGCAACTCTAAAGTACTGGAGCATCACTTTAAGCTCTTCCATAAGGCACTGAAAGAGTATAAAGTCAAGGAGGCCAATATTTGGAATATGGATGAAAAGGGCTGTCTATTAGGGATATCAGCAAAGTGTAGAGTAGTTTGCAGGAAGGGTAGAAAGAACCCTAAGTATATTCAAGATAGAAATAGAGAGCTGATCACTGTTCTAGAGTATGTGTTTGCTGAAGGAGTAGTGTTGCCCCCTTTAATGATTATAAAGGGGGCAAATCACTACATAGGGACGCATATTAAGGGGCAAAGAGGCCCTGGATGGGTTTATGGACATTCTCCCAAAGGTTGGACATGAAATGAAATTGGATTAGGGTAGTTAGAATACAATTTTGAGTCTAATACACATCCTGAGTAAGTTTATCCCTTTTATTTTTTTATAAGGGGTACCGAGATACCTCTTCGCAGGCGTCTCGTCGTAGTACCGGTAGTGTGCTGGTCGCAGTGTATATAAACGTTTCGTAGGCAATGAATCAATGGGCAGGCAGTTAGCTGTGCGTCAGGATGCTACAGGCAATCCGTAGGAGCGTCGGCTAGACTTCCAGTAATGAAAGATGAGGTTAAGGTGACTTCTTGATGACTTCTTAATAAGAAACTAATCGCTAGCTCCCAAAGGCTGCCAGCAATTAGGCTAAATACATGTCGGTCATATGCCGCCGGCGGACCACCTGCAGCCCTTAGCCAGCTGGCATTTGCCATATGAGCGACCTTTATATTTTTATATTCTTCTTTTTTTCTTATTACTAACTCTATATGAATTTCTACTTCTATATAACTAATATTACATATAGAAACTTCTTAGACTGGTGTCTTCTTCTTCTAGATGGCCATGAATCACATTGCAACTACCTCTTTTGTCATAAATGTAGATTCCGGGCACTTGGAAAGCAAGGTAGGTGTAAGAGCCGTAGCGCGAATCTTAGAGATATATAGTAGTGTTGTGGGGTTATGCAGGAGGAGGTGGTAAAGTTGCGCGATCGCAGTAGATAGTATAGTCACAATATAAACAAAATTAGGGTTAGACACCTAATGCGCGAGGAACGTAAATCTCAATTGACTTAAGGAGCGATTCTAACTATGAGGCACTGCCTCTACATATAGACGGCCTCCTCTGGAGGCCGGCAATGCTCCTCTCGAGGCCAGCAATGCCTCTGGAGGCCAGCACGGCTCGGGGCCCGACGGAGAGCGATGAGGTTCGTATCACGAACCTTAATGCTCGTATTAGCCCCAGCCCTAATTTCCACCTCGTAAAGTTCACGCCACCAATCCCATTGCCATGGACACGGCAACTCCGTGTCCATGGCACTGGCATGGCCACCGCCATGCCATCATGGCAGCAGCTGGCAAATTACAACAAGTAGTGTGACGGCTTATAATAACAATGGAGTAACTCCGGCGTAACGCAATGGTAATGCGTTCGTAAAGGCAATGGGTTTATCACGGTAGTAAAGAAGCAATTAGCAGAAGTATTCTCAGTATTATGACTTAGAAGAAGAACTAATCACTGCCCATTCTACTATGGGCAGCGGGCTGCTTAAATACATGGTTTCGCCGGCTGTACGCCGGTTACCTTGCCTCATGGCTATACACCCATTGTCCTGACTTCTGCTGGTAACGGAGATGTTGTCAATAGGGTGTTCGTGCTGCTTTCGTAGGCGTGCTGCTTTCGTAGCGATGTCTTTGTCCGATAGGAACTGTTTCCGTCATGCATCTGGATGCACTTGACGCTATATGCTTGCGGAGAATGCTTGCGGCTGCTTGCTTGCGGTCTCATCATTGACACAGAGGACTGACGTCGTAGAGCCTTCTGGAAGCCATAAGCGGTTTGGGCAGTTCGACGCGGCTGAGAGTCTCCTTTTGAGAGCCTCATTGTCAGCGCCTTATAGTAGGACTACTTCTATTCGACGATTCAAAGCTAAAGAAGAGAGGAGATGTAGAAGGAGGTCTCGCGTTTATATATATAAGAAGAGAGAGTTTTTGAACTCACCACGAACTGTCACAAGCCATGCTAGCCGAGGTTGGGCCCACTGGCTATATTACGAGTAGTAGTGGTTTGCGGCATAGTCTGTTTGTGAGTTTGTTGGGCAGCACGGTTGAGGCCTGCATAGAGACTCGAGGGCTTTGCGCGAGGTTCGTGGATCTGACAATGAGCTCATGCGGCTCGATGCAGCTCGTAGAGGCTAGATTGAAGGCTCCGATCAAAGGTTCGTGACACTTTTCTTGACTTTGCCTGGATGTCAGAGCCTAGATGGGTGGTACTCGGGCCAGTGTATAGCGAGCAGACGTCTACTCGATACTGTGGAGGCAGAATCTGAGCCCGGGCGACTAGCTAGAATTCTTGGCACAGGTAGCTTACCTACCTCGCTGCCGCTCGTTTTTCCGTAGTATAGAGTCACACAAAGCTGAGCATTGAGCACCCTACCCACCGGCCCCAATACTCTCCACAATACTATGAACTGTATGGTTCATATAGATTCGTAGTTCGTACGTACGGTAATATGGATATGATTCTATACTAATGGTGTTCTAGGTACAATATGTGTGTTGACCAATAAGGTTACAAGAGGCATCCTCATTGGTCTCTAATAGGGGTTCGCAAGCTGCAAACCTTAGTGGTGCAAGCATAGCTCACTCCGCAGTCCGAGCTCTCGTATGACCGTTACACTGGAGGTATAGAATTTTGATATTTATTCTTCCAGCACGTTCCACCCACCTCACCCAGCCTCTGGATATTGGTCTATTTGGTCCTTTGCAGCACTATTATGGTGTTTTGCTTGCTGAATAGTTCAAGGGAGGATATCTAGCAGTTTCCAGAGAAGACTTCATTCCCTTACTTCAGTAAGCCAGAGAAAGTATATACATCCTTCAAAATATCAAAGGAGCATGGGCAGGTACTAGATTGGTTCCATATGATAGGAGAAGGGTTTAGAATAGTCTGGATAAGGGTGTTATAGCTCAGAAGGAACCACAGATATCAATCAGCGCTCTCAAAACCCATAAGCAGTTATATTAATTTCGCCAGATATTGAAGTACTCAGAGCAACTAATACTTCAAGATGGTCCTAAGGAGCCTCTATTAAGTGCTTTAAAGAAGCTAGGCAAATCTGGGATAGAGGCTCAGGTACAGGAGGCTGTTGCTAAGCATGAGACTGCTTTTTTACAAAAGTGCCTTAATATGAAGGCTACTTATAAGAAAAGCAGAGTCAGGATGACCAAAAAGGACATGGGATATGCAAAGTTATTTACTTAGGAGGATGTAAATGCTGCTCTAGAGTAGTATGAAGCTAAGCAGAAGAAGCTTACTGAAGTAATAATAAGGAAGGAAAAAAAAAAAGGGGGGGGTAAGGGGGATA
Organism: Geoglossum cookeanum; assembly: GCA_021527025.2. Lineage (NCBI taxonomy): Eukaryota > Fungi > Ascomycota > Geoglossomycetes > Geoglossales > Geoglossaceae > Geoglossum > Geoglossum cookeanum. The sequence goes on from JAJDFF020000069.1 coordinate 15,069, forward strand.
GTAAAAAAGGCAAAAGGGTAGTTAGGAAGGTTATAGCGCTACTTACTACTCCAGTAGCATCAGGGAGTGGATCTGGAACTCAGGTATCAGATTCAGAAGGTTAGTTTAACATCTAATATGTTTGAAGCATTCTAACATTATTTTGAAAATATTGGTCTTAGAGTGATGCTTATATCTTCTGATACTTCTGATTCTGAAGTATCTGAAGTATCAGAACCTTATATTTAAAGGTTAAGAAAGGTCCTTACAGCTGGACCAGGTAAGGGTGCATCTTCTACTGGTATGGTAACAAGGTCTAGAGCAAGGAAGAAAAATTAGGGCAATTTCACAGATTTGTATACCATGTATACAGTTGTTGTTTGTTTTTTTTTAAATTTTATTTTTAAATTATTTACATATAAAAGGAACCCTATGCAAAATTCTAGAGCCATTGCTCTAAAATTGATTTTGGGAGTTGTGGTTGTGGTGGGGTGCCGGAGGTTTTTGCTTCACGGCAACTTTGCGGGGTCCAGCAACTACATGGTGGAATACGTTATGGTTTTACCTAAACGAGTTTTAGGACGATTTGTAATAATTATATCGCCGTCCGCGGTGAGGCCAGTTGTCCATGGGTATTCGATATCAACTACAGGTTGACCTCTGGTTTGACTTGCTCCGGTTTGGCCTGCTCTGGTTTGGTCTGCTCTGGTTTGGTTTGCTCCAGTTTGGCTTGCTCCGGTTTGGCTTGCTCCAGTTTGGCCTTCCGCTGTACCAGTCATTTCGGTATCTTCCGGTTCGCCGTTCCCGGGACCAGGTCTTTTTTCCTCTTCCTCTTCATCCTCCTCGCCGCTCTCGTCATCGATTACATTCCCATCTCTATCGGTTCTCCTTCCCTTATGATTGACGAACTCCTCATCTGGCGGGACCTCGATCCCTAGTGCTTCAACAGCGTTCTGTATTTCTAAGGGAAGGGTTAGACATAAGTGTTGAGAGGCTGCATTTTTTACTTACTTTCAAAAGCACTGGTTGCATGGGGATCCGGATTCCTGTCCGGATGAACCTGTAATGCTAACTTTCTGTAGGCGCTTGGGACCTTCTCTAGATCTTGAAAACCCTTCAAGCCAAGGATTTGAAAGTTCCAGCCATCCCGTGCATTAAGCACACTCTTTAGAGCTTCTTCCTGTGCTGGGGTGACTTTTGCCCCTTCTTTGACTGGCTTTTTTCCCTTGTTTGCCTTGGCCTTGATGACTTCTGCCCCATTGCTTCCCCCGGGAGTGCCTTTTACTGGTTCTTTTCCCTTGCTCGCTTTGGCCTTGATGACTTCTGTTCCACTGCTTCCCCCGGGAGTATCTTTTACTGGTTCTTTCCCCTTGCTTGCTTTGGCCCTGACGACTTCCGTCACATTGCTGCTTTCCCCTCCTTCGCCATCCAATTCGAATGGGTGCGGCGGTCTCGTTTCCGCGAAACCGCCATCGTCATTGCTTGTGGTCTGTTCCTCTTCTTACTGCCTCCGCTTATCCGCTTCATTTCGAGCGGTATCTGGCTCGGGAGTAGCCTCTGGGGTTATTTGACCACCCTGTTCTACCGTCTTCCTCTTTTTGCCTTGGGAAGTGCCATTATCAAGAGTTTACCCACCATTCGCATTCCATCCGCAGAAGCCTCATCTAGCTATCAGTGGATCCCCAGTGGTACACTGGCAGTCTGTCTACGCTCTAGCCTTAGAACCCGGTCGCTGTGTGAGATCCTAGCCTTGCTCTTGGTTGGCACACTATCGGTGGTCCGGCGGGACGTCTACAAGAGGTGTAGGTGCCTCATTACACATATACTAAAGTCATATAGTACCTTCCATATCAGGCCAATAGAGACACGATGCCTCCAGTCTCAGACCTTATCCGGGACTCACAACTCGAGACAACAATCGACAAGAAGTACATGCGGCACATCTACCATGTCTCTGGAGCCAATCCTTATCAACGAAAGATCAGAAAGGAGCAGTGTTGGGAAAAATGCGGAGAGATTGGAAGTGGTAGTTTTGGAAGCGTGCGGCTGGAGAAGTTGGTTACAGATGGTAGCAAAGAAAAGTATCGAGCCGTTAAGAAGATAAAGAAGAGTGTTCAGCAGTCTAATGCAATTGATTATAACCGCGAATTGGAGGCTATAGCTAAATTCTCCCATGAAAAAGTATGAAGTTCTATTTTCACATACTTCCTACTCAAACCTCCTCTCCTATGAACTAGAAGCTAATAAAGCATAGTATAACATGTGCTTTGTAAAGTCATTTGGGTGGTACGAGAGTCTTGAATATGTGTTTATTGCTATGAAGTACTTTCCTCTTGGAGATCTCCAACGCTACCTTTCATCGCCGCTACCAGAGAAAGATGTACAGCAAATTACTTATCAACTCTTAGAGGGCCTATTATTCATGCATAAAAATGGGTTTGCCTATCGGGATTTGAAACCAAACGTAAGCTTTCTGTACTCCCTCTATTAAATTTAACATTACTGAAAGTTGCAGAATATTCTTGTACAATCCGAAAATCCAGTTTGGTGGGTCAAAATAGGTGATTTTGGAATTAGCAAACGAGCTGAAGAAGGTCAAACGGCTTTTCGGACTTTTAGCGGCACTTTTGGTTTTATTGCACCAGAAATACTTGCACAACAAGGTCTTATTGAAGATAACAATTTCAGAACTAAAGGAGAATATACTGTGGTTGTCGACATCTGGTCATTAGGCGAGATTTTATTTTGTGCTTTAGCTGGATAGCAGTCCTTTCCCACTATCGGATCTTTAGGAACATACCTCAGGGGGGCGTCTTTATTCCCTATAGAGATATTGCAGGCACATAATGTTAGTAAGGAAGGCCGTGGCTTTCTAAACAGCCTGATGGACCCAATGCCTGAGGACCGCTTAACTGCAAAGAATGCCTTATTATATATCTGGGTTAAGTCTCAAGATCAGTTATCAGCAACCATATCTGCTAAAATACAAAGGTATCTCTTTGTCCATTAGAATAAGTTCCAACTTTTTGGAGTTTAGCTGATAAAACTGACGATATTAGGGGACTTAGCCATAAAACAGACAAAGTAACATCTCCTCAGAAATATTCAACAACAGAGGCATCAGCACGCTGGAGCACTGTGGGTGTTACTATATCTGAGTCAAATGCCCCAGTAAATCCATTTATTAGAGAGCCTCCCGCCATAATTCGACCTATGCAAAGCACTAAAATCATCGGCAAGCAAGAAAAGTACGGTGAACTAGTAGCATCTGGATCTGATAACAGCACAGTCAGGCTCTGGGACTCTGCCACAAGAGCAGTGCGCCACAAGCTCAAGGGCCATTCGGGTTGGGTCTATAGTGTAGCCTTCTCGCCAGACGGCAAGCTGGTAGCGTCTGGATCTGGCGACAGGACAGTCAGGCTCTGGGACTCTGCCACAGCAGCAGTGCGCCACGAGCTCAAGGGCCATTTGCGCCTGCTCTGGTCTGTATCCTTCTTGCCAGACGGCATCTTGCCTGTAGTCTATAGTGTAGCCTTCTCGCCAGACGGCAAGCTGGTAGCGTCTGGATCTGGCGACACGACAGTCAGGTCCCGGGACTCTGCCACAGGAGCAGTGCGCCACGAGCTCAAGGGCCATTCAGGCCGGGTCAATAGTGTAGCCTTCTCGCCGGACGGCAAGCTGGTAGCGTCCGGATCTGGCGACAGGTAGCTTTCTGCTACCTGGCTTGGGAGAAGAATAGCAGGGATGCTTATATGGAAAGGGACACAGGTATAACAGCAGCTAGGCCATTAGAGCTAAAACGGCTGCGAGGACTTATTGCTCCATCTAATTCGCTATGTTCTGGCTTCTTCTGAATTTGTTGAGCAATGCCTTACCGTCGTCATAAGTGTTATGGCATGGCCATAACATATAGCTCGAGCATAAAGGAGAAGCAGTTTGGATCGTGATGGACAATGGCATAGAATGTGCAGGGCGCATACTAGCACCTTAGGGCGCAGAATGCTTGGAAAAGCATTCAGGCACATATAGGGGGTCGCCCAATTGAGGTGACTCCTTACACATGCTTATAGCATATGCGAGGCATGTGCGCCTAGGCAGGCCTATTCGATATAGGCCTCGGACATTGGCGTGGGCTTCAGGTTGCCTATATAGTAGGCACGGAGGGTAGCTAGAATTAAGTAGTCAAGTCAATCGAAGTTTTCTGCTTGCGGTCTGGTACCCTAACTTGTTTATATTGAGATTACATTGTGACTGTGCTTTATATCGCCTCCATCCAACCCAAGCGATCAACCAAAACATAGCTGCGCCAACAGAATTGCCTAAAGTGCCCTATTGCCTTTGAGAAGTTGTGCAGCCTTGATGGCATATACTGGCGTACTGAGGATTCCCCTCATGTCCCACCTGGCCCCTACATGTCACCTCCGAAAACCCTATAATAGAGTTGCGCCTGGCCTTCGTAGTCCTTTATCTCTTCTATGGGCCACATCCCCTGAAGCTGGGTGATCTTGCTACCGATATTGATGCCAATTATCCACTTCTTGGCACCCTTATATTGTCCCTGCAGCTTCTCATTCATGAGTTTCAAGTAATCAGCCTCTAATCCATTAGCTAAAGTCTGAGCATTGTTGTCGCTTAAACCATTGCACTTGAGCTCGATAACATGAACTGCACTGCCGCCATCATGGATAACGAGATCGGCGTAGAGGAGACTTGTATAGATGCCCGCAATGCGTGTAGCAGTGCCTGTACCAAGGCGGGTGTTGATCCACAAGCCGAGTTCAGTCTGGGCCCAGAGTTCCCACCCAGACCCGAGGTTGCGTGCAGCGGTGATTCGGTTGTCATTCCCACTGTTGAATTGAGACTGAACCCATTGACCAACGATTGCAATGAGGCTTCCTTCGGCAGCTGTATTGTTGGCTTTGTTCAATATCTTTTTCTTGTCGACCACGTATTCGTGATTCATGCTGAACAGGCGTTGACTGTGAGGGGCCGCGAGTTCTGTAGTGGGTTGAGGGTGTGGGGCTTAAATTATAACAAGTCGAAACAGACTCCAAAGCACAATGCTGAACAGGCGTTGACTGTGAGGGGCTGCGAGTTCTGTAGTAGGTTGAGGGTGTGGGGCTTGAATTATAACAAGTCGAAACGGACTCCAAAGCACATGAAGACATTCGTGCTCAACTTTTATAGACCAGCTGATTCTTTCAGTTTGCCACAACATTTTGAGCGAAGCTGCAAAAGCCGACATTGCATTTATTAAGTTAGCTGGTATTCAAGCATGATTTGTTGGCGAACGACCTGCATTGATATGGCGCCCCTGAATCCAGCAGTTTCAGCTCGCCATCTTCACGCACAACGCCGCTTAGCTCACTTCTTCCACACCAAATTTCTACAGGCGAGTATCTGCTATTGCACGTTTGCCGGTGCTTCTGGCTAGAACATGGTCGAACAAACTTACAACACAGGCCAGGTACTGTTCCTGTGGTGTCCTCCAACTGAGGGGTGATAGCTAGACGGTGCAAATGTGGTCTGATTGATGCAGCCAACAAAGCCTGCGCAGCCAGCCACAAGCAGCTGCACATGCCCAAAGCTGATGCCAAGAGTTCAGTGCTGTACCTAGGTATGCACAAGATCCCGAGTTGCCGCCAAAACACCATTCCTTATCGGTCAAATCAGCTTTCTCTCTTTCGCATCTCCTGTATTGCCTCCCTCAGCGGAGCAAGCGCGCCCAGGATGACCAAAAAGATATCAGGGACAAACAAGACCATACGTAGGAACCACAGGTTGGGGTTGAGGCAGTATTTCTTTTTTCCTCCTTGGCCTCTTCCTGCCGACAGGGTGCTAGGAAGTGTTGAATACATGCACGGCATTCTCTCTCTGTCTCTACACTTCCCTGTGACACGTCCTCTACATGTTCCTATTCTCATCCCCAAGCCACGCATTCATCTTGATTGTTCACTTGGTACGCCTGTGCATGTCTAATAAACTTGGCAAGCATGGGGAGACATCCTGCGTTGCTAGTAGTAAACAATGGATCTTGAGTTATTATGTCCTTGTAGTCTATTTTCTATTTTATTACCAGCTACGCTGATGGCCTTTCTTTCCTCACTATTAGAGATTCTCATGACCTTGAGCGCAACAACCTTGCCATTGGTGTTGGTGCCTTCGAAAACCCTACCATGTTCAAGTGTTTAGCTACCTACCCAGGGCTAATACAGGTCTCACAACAACAACTCTCCCCGAAAAAATTCTCCCCATAGCTAACAGTAACTCCATCCTGTCATATATATCCTGTATTGCTTCAACCAGTACCACCCACTGGCCAGATACCTTAGCCTCTTTAAGGCAAGCTACCGGCTTACATGCGTGGTTCAGTAACTGGAAAGAATTGCTCCTATTGCCGAAATACAGCTGGCAAACGGCTTCCTCCTCGCTGAGATCAGGCCTGATAAAGTCAAAGGCCCAGCAGTTCTTCTTGTATGTACCAGCGGGGACAATTTCACCAAAGAGATACCCAATAACGGTATGCCGACAATAGGCAAGCTGGCCGTGAGAGCTGGCAACAGCCTGAAGGCCCAGGCCCTTGCCTTTATACTGCTTGATACCTAATCTATTTTGGTGCCTGAATGTTTCCTTGCAGGGAAGGGAAGAAGCAAAGTGCAGAAAGAAGTGGTCTTAGCAACTTGGCTCTCAGAAGAGGCTTTAAACCATTGAGGAGCCGAATCAAGTTACGAGGGCTGAACTTTGCTCAAGGCACGGGAGAATTTATCTCTCTAGCTGGGACCGTTACCAGCAAGTATGAAATTATGGAGTCTCCCTGGAGCACCTCTCAGAGGGAGGTCCGAAATGGAGCACTGCTCAAAGTGAAGCGGCCATGCCAAGGCCAGTGGCATGGTGGATGAGTTCTTCTCATTGAGACTTGCTCAAATGGAAGCAGTTCTCAACCCGGAGGGTTCCGGGAAACTTTCGCTGGTGGAAATTCGTATTGATATTTGACGCTGGAAGCCCTGCCCAGAATGTCAGATTTGGGCCATACAACGCTCTTACACACATTTGCTACCATACTCTCTACCAATCCAGTTTCAACATGGCACTTGTCCCTTTCGAACCAAGCGGCAGTGACCTTGAAAAGGCTATCGTCGATGTCACCGAGGGACAAACAATTTCGCTACTCACCGACTTGCCAACGACGTCGAATGCCAAATTTACTCCAGGGTCTACTTGGGGTAAAAATCAGCTTTGTGCTCTGAATGTCATAGTACTCCTGAATATAGAAAATCATCGCATTATTCCAGGTGAGTATATTCCGGATGATGACGATAAGGGTATGTAGATTCTATTCTTTGATCATATTAAAGACTAATGAGAGTCGGGTGCTAGATTTTTCACTGCTCAAGGGTGATATTGGGCGGGTTGATATTGATGGCCTCAAAGACTTTGATAAGGACGACCTTTCCTCCAGTAAATTCACGGAGCTTTTCAGCTATTTGAGCGTCTGTATGCGAACTGGAATATCTGAGGAAACCATTCTCAAGCGTGAGCATGGACGTGAAAGGGTTCTCAGCGATTTAAGTTTATTATCTACATCAAGCGATGAAGATAAAGCAGAGGATGCCTCCGAACGCGCATGTCAGTACTTCATAAGCGGAATTCTAGATTCGTTTCAATCTATACGTTTCCTGTCTCTTGAGAAGGGTAAATATGGGGACAAGCTAGCTGTGTATGCCCATTGCCGAGAACTCCACCTCCCCCAGTACTACCTATTAAGTCAACGAAGTCAGTGCTTGGCTGAATGCTCAAGGCTCTGGTAAGTCTTGAACATCTCCACACCACACCCTCATCCAGTGCTTTTCCACTAACTGGTTAAATCTCTTTGCCAGAATGCGAATACGTCCATTGTGAGATGCTTGCCGCGAATTACCGTATTCCAACCCCGCCCTCCAACTAGAGCAAGAACAAACCCCACTGGTACTGTTCCGGTGGTGGTCAATTGGAATGGATAGAACACGAGCGAAATCGTCGCTGGATTACCGCCTGCCCGGCCTACTTTACCACCCCAAAAACAAAGGTAGCTGGGAAGATATCACTACCGAGAAGGTCGCCACCTGCAGGTTGCTGTTTTGATTTTGATCCTTTCATTCCTTATGTTTATATGTTTATATGTTGTCAGTGCGAATACGCGGAGGGGCTTCGTGAATGGCGCCCATGTGATCAAAGCATACAATCGATTTTAGATATATTCATAGCTGGCTGTTGTATTGACATATGTGTATACATTGACTTGCGGTATAGGGAAAGGTACCAAGGACAGTGAGAGTCCAGCTTGAGATAACCCCGTCGGCCGATAATTAATTTGAGCAACATTCCTCTTCGAAGCATACCACTGGAAGAGGAGTTCCTGCTTCAGCACTCCCTGGCGGCCTCCATTAATTCCCAGATATTTCAACTCTCTAGATGGGGTTACCTGTCAACTCGCTCGGGAAAAGATCGGCGAAAGAGACCCACAAAGTCTATTCTAATCTGGTGCCCTAAAAACACCTCCGCAATCTGAGTCTCACCGCAAGCATCACCAACTTGCTCAACGCACACCAGCAGCTAAGCTCTTTGACCGCGTCATCGGGTTATGCTTCGCTTGTACACTCACCCATGTCCACGCTGGTATAGCCTCTAATTCCCATGCAGATTTTGCGATCGTCAGGAATATTGAAGGGAAATCTCGGCCCGAGCGGTTCATTCCTAGGAGCTGACACCGCCCCTTATCCGTCCGGAAAGGCATCCATGCACTTGCAGCTGCCTTGGATTCTCACCGAAAGGCACCACTCACATGCCCTCCGTTGCACCAACTCAAGCTCTCGCTGTTGCCTTGGCCCTAAAGTTCCCCTGACTAGATACTTGCCGGGGCATGATCCATCATTTCTAGGGATGGAAATCCAACACAGCCAGCCCCTTTAATCCCCCTCGTTCCAAGGTAGCTTGAGCAGCTTTAGAGCTATGCCGCCGTGGCATTCCCAACGCTCGATCCCCACCCATGCCCTTGCCTCGGAGTCATAAGCCTAGCTTGAATAACCCCTCACAAGAGCATTTGGGAGAAGTCTGCCTTATTGACCCTAGTTGGTGGCCTCCTATTATCCAATAGAGTAGCCTAGCGCATAGGAGGATATATGATTCACCCAGTAGGGTAGCCCCTAGTAGGGGTGGTATTCAACCAATTGGCATAGCCTCTGATCCCCATGTAGATTGTGCTATCCCTGGCAGCGGCAAGAGAAAACCTCGCCTGAACGGTCCATTCCTAGAGGTATGTAGGAGAAGCCAGCCTTCCTTACTAGTATCATCTTACACACTAGGGAAATGCTGATCTCATGACCCCTCGCTGCCGGCCTCCGCCTCCCTTGCAGGATTCGGGATAATTGCTGTTTGAGTTCTAAGGATGCCCCATCACTACAAACCCTTAATGCCTTGCCCCAAAGTCAATAGGCTGATGGCTCGTATTGAAGAACGGCAACCACAAGACGGCATCTGCTGTCTTGATCCCTTAATCTCATCCTGGCCATCTCCGGTGACTCCTTCCAGCTAGTAACGGAAGACTGTAGGGCATGGGCGAACTGGCGCGAGGGGACTCAACACCGTATAGGGACGATTTGTATTGTGTCCCTGTGACGATAATAAGCCAAAGGAAACATTGAATAGGAATGGAGGCACTAAACACTGAGGCATCAGATCCTGTAAAGCCTTGTAGGTAGTCCCGTATTGAGAGGAGGGCTGGAGAAATGGATCTGCTGACTCTCATGGCATTTACGAAGGATCAGTTGAATATTCCCGCGTGTCGCAGTCAATGCCATATCCTATTGGATGATATCTACCCAGTCTAAGTAGCTCCGGCATCTTAGACCAATCGTCTGAGCACCAGTTGGAGTGGCCCTTGGTCCCGCTGACGTTTAACTTGCTGAATCGATATCAGTAAAGTCTGCCTTAGACACGGCAGAGAGAGGATCCTGATCCCCAATGCCTATAGCTATAAAAGCTCATGTCCCTAACCTATAACAGAGAGGGGTAACCAGTGGCGATGTCTGAATCATGCTATCCGTATAGATGATACGGCATAGGATGGATGACTCCGGCGGGTGAAAATAACTCTATTTGAGCCAAAGAGGGGCTGGATCCTGTTCTGCCGCTCTTCAACTAGTATCCGAGTGAGACTGCGCCGCCTGCAAGGCGTAGTATCGTATTTCCAAGTAGGCCAGCCATCTGAATGGATGCACCGTTCGGCTAGCCCTTCTAATGTGATTGAACCAGAGGCTCTATCCTTTCCGATAGGTTCTATACGCCACGTCAAGGAGTTGACTCTGATATAGCTGCCTATCACTTGGGATCTAGGGTGTTCCATAAGCTGGGCTTATCAGCCAGTCTCCCCGAGTCGTTGTCTTTGAAACAGCTTGATCAGGAAAGGTTGAGAGATGCCCATCTCTAGCGTTCAGACTGACGACGGGTTGGGATGTCGGCTTCTATGCCCAATATGGAGGGGTGTTGAGGTTATCGTCATAGCCATCCCCCACGTCTACTCGCTTGCGGTGGCGGAAAGGAAGGAGTATTGCAGATGAGATGATCTGTAAAAATTGTTAGCCCAAAAACACAGAATATCAGGAAGTTGTAGGAATTGCGTGGAGGCCGTACGATGATGCGGAATGGCCTCATAATTATGATTTTGATGAAGTCGTAGAATTACCCGTGCTCACCCGTACTCACCCATGCTCACCCCATGCTCACCTGAAACTCACCTGGCTCGCGCGAGAAAAGGGCGGCGTCGCTCACCCACCAAATTGGGGTGAGGTCGTGGCGCATTTTTATAACCTTGGCACGGCTGAGCTGACCCCACCTCTCTGGCACGACCAGACCGGGCTTCACCTCAAAGATACTTGGACATACATTCCTCTAGCGGCTCATAGCCCCCTTGGGAAGCTTTGGAGACCGAGAAAAAAATCGGGGATGTGCTTCCTCATTCTTGTGGCTAAACAGGATTGCTTGTTTGGCTGCCTGGCTACCTGATCTGTTGTTTATATCCTCATCAGCGAATAACCCCAAATACAACATCAGCCTAGCATAAGTCTCTCAGGATGGTATGCGATACTTTTAGCCATCCAATCCTCTAATTTATCTAGCTTAGAATTCTAATGATACTGCGATAGGAGTCGGGCAGTAGGAACTTTTTGAAAAAGTTATATATTCCCGAGTATGCTGAACTAGAGTTGGTTGAGACCTAACCCCCTTGTCCACCTTCTTTAATAGAACTAAGTTGTGCTACTGGGCTTGAAGTATTGTTGCTGTCCATGGCCTTAACCCAACCGATAAGGAATCCCATGCCCAAAAGACCTGGACGGCCTCCAACGGAAATATGTAGTTGAAAGACTTTCTCGCCAAGAAGCTCCAAACAGCACGCATTCTCCTGTTTGGATATAATGCGAATGTCGCGTTTCAAACATCAGCCGCCAGAGTCAGGGAGCAAGCTGAGAACCTACTGAATCGCTTGAACAGTAAACGCAGGGTAAGGATCGCTACGTGGACCCGAACTGCTTCGGACTACAGGGAAGGGAATAACTGATGGAAGAAATGTAGAATGCCATGGATCGGCCAATTATATTTATCTGTCATAGTCTCGGCGGCTTAGTTGTCAAACATGTACGTCCTATGGACTGGAGATAGTCACATCCCTTCAGCGTCTGACGGATACAGACATTGGTCACCGCAAAAGTAGCTGATATTTACCTTTCGATCAGGAATGCAACGTATTGTCTTCCCACATCCCTCAAGAGCTGGAATGGGCGGCAGTCTGACTTCGCTATCTTAGGTATGGAATTGTGTTTTTCGGAACACCCCATCAAGGAGGAAATTGTACTTCACTCGGCGGCATTGCTGCGTCCATCGCTCAATTGTCTCTACGAAACCCATCGAATTCTTTCATGGAAGCCCTGAAAACAGACAGCCTATTTGCTGATGACCTGGTTCAAGATTTTCGGCAGCAGCTCGAAGATTATTATATTCTCAGTTTTTACGAGACCTTACCGTTCAAGAAGCTTGGAGTGGTAGATTAACTTTTCTTTACAATCACGGCTCTTGGAGCCCAAGTTCACACTCTAAATGCAGTGTTTAGGTCATTGATCAATATAATTCATGCAGGTCGTCGATAAACGCTCAGCAACATTGGGTCTTCCATTGAACCGCGAAACGCAAATAGCGTTAGATGCAAATCATTCAGATATCTGCAAGTTTGAAGCTATTGATTCGGACGATTACGAACAGGTTGAAGACAATATTGTCGAGTTTGCAGAGAGAGCTCTGCATGCTGTAGCAGGAAAGGCACGATTAGCCACTCTCAATGTCCCTGGAACGGGGCAACTCGGTCTCATTCCGGTCTTGGAAAGTACATAGGTTATCGATATGATTACAACCATTATAACCGGCATCATTTAACATTGCTGATAACAGCCAAAGTACCATTTAAGCGAAATGGCGATTTCATAGGAAGAGAACCCATTTTAGTTGAATTGAAGGAGTTGCTCGCATATAAGGAAGGGTATCAACCTAGAGCGGTTCTTTATGGACTCGGTGGGACTGGGTACTCCATGATATCAATCTTCCACTATTAGAAACCGAAACGTGGCTAAAGGGTATTTAGGAAGACCCAGATTGCAATAGAATATGCATACCGAGCGGGATCGAATGGTGTAAAAACATATTGGGTAAACGGGGAATCAGACGAAACGTTTGCTGTTCATTATACGGAGATAGTGAAAGCTTCTTCATTAGCCATTACAGACGAAAAGACGGAAACCATATGTGACAGGGTTAAGGCTTGGCTCGAAAGCAATGATAGCGGTAATTGGCTTTTGATCATTGACAATTTCGACGATATCTTTCTTAAATCGGTACATTGGTTCCCGTTAAGGAACGGGGCCATTCTTTTCACATCTCGGGATAAACGAGCTGCTGGAACTATCGCTGGCGCTAATGCAGGTATTGGGGTTGGTATCATGACTGATTTAGAGGCCATGCAAACCTTTGCCAGATTGACCACAGGCAGCACAGCTCATATCGGCCAGGCAGAGACCAAACGACTTCTAGGGCTGTTGGAAAACCTACCTCTTGCTATTGTGCAGGCAGCAGTATATATTCGCCAGACCGGTATATCTACTACGGACTATATATCCAGTTTCCTCAGTAGTGAGCGCGTTCGTGAAGAGCTCTTTGATAACAATTTGAAATCTTCTGGCGACTCTTCCACATCATCCCGCTCAGTCATGACAACGTGGGCAATTACCGTTGAAACAATCCGGGAGGAAAATCCACTGGCAGTACAACTCCTACAGCTAATGTCATTTCTTGATGGGCAAAGCATCCCAAGGTCCTTGCTAAGTAGTTTGCATTGGCCTGAATTCGGAAACCAGTTGATCCTTGCTAAAACCATCGGAGCACTTTTAAATTTCTCTCTCGTAAGCCAACTAGGCCAACACGAGTACCGTCTTCACAGCTTGGTCGGTTTCCGGACACGCGTCTGTATCAACACTGAGGGTCGGGAAAAATCTCTTAGGGATGCTACTCAATTGGTTTCCATGAACTTCCCGGAAGGCACCTTTGATAACGAGCGGCAGTGTTCTTTGCTACTACCGCATGCTGTATCAATTGTCAAATATACAGAAGAGACCAACCAGCCTTCAAGGGTAATACGTGATTTAGAACTCCGGATGGCTCAGCACCTGGAGGAAAGGGGTCTATATAAGGATGCCGAGAAATATGCAAAAAAAAGTCTAGACGTTTCTAGGGTTCTGGGATTGGGGAACCAACACTTATCGACGAATGAAAACTTACTTGGAACTATCGTAAGGTCCCGGGGCGAATACGACAAGGCCCTGAATTGGTACGGTCGGGCCTTGGCCCATAGGGAGAAGGATTTCGGGCGTGATCACCCATCGGCGCTAGCGGCGGCCGACAACATGGGTGGCGTCTACAGCGGCCAAGGCCATTATGACGAGGCGCTGAAGTGGTGCGGGCGGGCACTGGCGGGCGAGGGGGGGACGCTCGGGCGGGACCAGTCGTCCACGCTGGAGATAATTAGTAACATGGGTGTCGTCTACTGGAAGCAGGGCAAGTACGACGAGGCCCTAAAGTGGCTTGGGCAGGCGCTAGCGGGGTGGGAGGGGTCACTCGAACGGAATCACCTGTCAGCGCTGGAGACGGCCCACAACATGGGTAACATCTGCCTCAGCCAGAGCAAGCACGATAAGGCCCTCAAGTGGTACGGACAGGTTCTGGCCGGTAGGGAGAAGGTGCTCGGACCAGACCACCCGTCGACGCTGGTAACAGTCGACAATATAGGTTATGTTTACTGTGGCCTATGCAACTATAACGAGGCACTGAAGTGGCATGGACGGGCTCTGGCCGGTATGGAGAAGATGCTCGGACCAGACCACCCGTCGACGCTGGTAACAGTTGACAGTATGGGTTGTGTTTACTGTGGCCTATGCAACTATAACGAGGCACTGAAGTGGCATGGATGGGCTCTGGCCGGTAAGGAGAAGATGCTCGGACCAGACCACCCATCGACACTGGTAACAGTCGACAGTATAGGTTGTGTTTACTATGGCCTATGCAACTATAACGAGGCACTGAAGTGGTATGGACGGGCTCTGGCCGGTATGGAGAAAATGCTCGGACCA